>JAJPUD010005691.1:113563-142583 GCA_023553655.1 Myrmecobius fasciatus | reverse complement strand
TATATATATATATATATATGTCTGAAGGAAGGTATATATCACCTAACCTTGATTTGTCCCAGTTTCCTCAACTACAAATTGGAAACTGGAAATAGTAATAGCACCCACCTCAAAGGGTTAATGTAAAGATCAAATAAGATAATATTTGTAAATTATTTAGCTTGATGCTTGGCATGTGCTATACTAATGGTTATTCCTTTCCTTTGCCCTTCAATAGAATCTCAAGTTATTAAAAACCTTCTACAATATGATTGCCACCTACCTTTTCAGTCTTTTCAAATTACTCCCATTCAAACTCTCTGTTTTACTCAATAGTGAAATTGTTTTCATTTATTCAATGTAATATAAGTTAGGCTACCAATTACTTGCTGGTAACTCTATCAGAGTGTTCGCAGCTAAGTCTTCTTAGTTATAGTGTTCAGCACTTCTTAATTTATGTTTTTCATTCATTCATTCATACCCAGAACAGTGCCTTATATAGCGTAAGTGTATAATAAATGTTTGCTGAATTGAATATTGCTGATGAAAATTCCCAAGGAGTTTATATAGAGAAAGAAACAGAGAGATCCAGTATTTTCACAGAAATAGTGATAGGACTATATTATATTTGCTTGTATTCACTGTCAAGACCAATATGAATCATGAGCTCCATTGAAGTTTAAATCTAGAAATATAAAGTTATAAGACTTGATATGATAAAGGAGAAACAATGGTTACAGTACATCAACCCTTAGATTTGGCATTATAATGAAAGAGTGGAATTATTTTGCATCCCTCCATTCCCAAAAGTCCACTTACTAACACTTCCCTGTATTATTCAATAAATATCACATAGGCCCAGTAGATTGCAGTATGAGACACATAATAAAGTTCTCACCAGATTGTAAAAACTGATGATACTAGAATAATAATAATAATAATAATAATAATAATAATAATAATAATAGTCATTTACATTGCACTATAAGATTTGCAAAGTATCTCTCATCTCAGTAGAGCCTCACAACAGACCAAGGAAAGGCCATGGATAAAGAAGGGCTCTAATTGAAATACCAACATAGTACAAATAGTCTCTGAGTCATTAAGAGCCTCAATGCCAAGATAGAAGAATAAACTCGTCTCCTCTTGCCAGAGCTCCACTTAAGGTAGTTCTAGATATGGCGCAGGTATCTAGGAGATGGAAGGCTATTTCTTTCTTTCTTTTTTATTTTATTTTTTTATTAAATCTTTTTCTTTTCAAAATATATGCATGGATAATTTTTCAGCATTGACCCTTGCAATACCTTGTGTTCCAAATTTCCCCCCTTCCTCCTATCCCCTCCCCTAGATGGCAAGTAAACATGTTAAAATATATGTTAAATCCTGTATATGCATACATAGTTACACAATTATCTTACGGAACCAAAAAAAATCAGATCAAAAAGGAAAAGAAAATGAGAAAGAAAATAAAATGCAAGCAAACAACAACAAAAAGAATGAAAATGCTGTATTGTGATTCACAGTTCCCACAGTCTTCTCTTTGGTTGTAGATGTCTCTCTTCATCACAAAATCATTGGAACTGGCCTGAATCATCTCATTGTTGAAAAGAGCCAAATCTATCAGAATTTATCATAGTATAAACTTCTTGTTGCCATATACAATGATCTCCTAGTTCTGCTCATTTCATTTACCATCAGTTCATATAAGTCTCTCCAGGCGTCTCTGAAATCATCCTACTTGATATTTCTTATAGAAAAATAATATTTCATAACATTCATATGGCATAACTTATTCAGTGTAAGGTTATTTCTTGATTCTATTTGGCTTAACCCTGTGTCTTGACTCTGTGAGGTTTAAGATATTAGTCTTTCTTTCCTGTGTCCTTTAATGGAAAAAGTAAAACTGTTTCATATTTTAAGCCTTGTGGGTCTTAGTCTTCATAAGGTGAACTAAGTATCATCTTTAGGGGAAAATAAGACATTGGGTTCACAAATTTCTATTTAGGTAGATTCAATAAGTTATAGAAAGTCAAGATTTTGAAAGTTTATCCAGGTCCTCCATGTCAGGTGGGAGCCTCTAAATTGGATTTATTGTGGTTTTGTCATTTTAGTTGTATCTAATTCTTTGCAATCCTATTTGTGGTTTTTTTAGAAAAGATACTAGAGTGGTTTTTCCCATCTCCTTTCACAGATCAGAAACTAAGGCAAATAAGGTTAAGCGATTGTCACAGCAAGTAAATGTCTGAGGCCAGATTTATACCCAGGAAGATGAGTCTTTTTGATTTGAGGCCCAGCATACTATCCACTGATATTATCTAGCTGCCACAAAACAAGGATTACCCTTAAGTTAAACTAAGAATTGTATCTCTGCAATTGCTATATATTGCTCAGAATTATAATCTATAAGAACAAATCTGATCCTTCTTTCATATGCAAACTTTCACATATTTATGAAAACACAAAAGAATAAGTGAAAAGGGCTCTGGATTTGGAGTCATAACACTTTAGTTTATATTCTCCACCAGATATTTATTATCTGGGTAAGTTTGAGCAGGTCACTTGACTTCTTTAGGAATTAGCTTCCTTATTAGTAAAATGAGGGAGTTGGATGAAACAATATAGCCTTTAGGAGTCCCTATCAGCTCTTCATTTGTGCTTCTATGAACTAATTGTTCCCCCAAATAAAAATAAAACAAAAGCCTGTTTTCCCCAGTTTCTCCAATTAGCTCTAATATGAAATGGCTTCTGAGTCATTTTACCATTTCTTCTTTTCTGGATGTACTCCCAGAATATCTATGGCCTTCCTAAAATATGGTATCCAAAACCAAACACAATTGTCCAGATATTCTCTGACTAGGGTCAAGCATCATAAGCTTGAGGGCAATATGACTCTTGAAAAAGTTTCATGGAAAAAAATCTTGAATAGGCAGAAATGGGGGCAGAGGAAGACATGGAGACCATTCTAAACACAGTGAAGAGAATGAGCAAAAGCACAAAAATAAAAGCGAGATGGATGAAAAAGGTAGAGAGGGGACTACTTAATTTGTTTGACCTTCACTTCAACAAGCTAAGGTGGGTAATAATTTCACATTTGCATGTAAATTATTATTGTTATATTATATAAGCCATTATTGACATTTTTCAGATAAGTATACTGAGGATGAGACCCTTTAAATGATTATACTCAAAGTTACATGGCTAATAAGTGATGATAAGACTTGAACATAAGCTTTGGATACAAACCTAGATTCTCAGCCCTTTTACTACATTATGTTGTTAATATCTAAAAAAGTTATACACAAGTAAAGAGGTTGAAAAGAAAATATAGAACTCTTGGGTGACATCAGCATTTGGAGCAATGATCAGCACTGAAATTTTATATTCTCAGCAATTTGCTGATGAAATCAAATGGAGTATCTCCACTAAGTCTAGCACCAATAAGGAAGCTCCTGGGGGCTGAGGGTCAACAGATTACTAAGGAGGAGCAAACTGATCTAGATCATAAAAATATAGCAGGATAAAACTTCCATAGGCAAAGTAATGAAGTGGGGCGGGGGAGAGAAACAGAGAAAAACAGAGATTCAGAGAGATACAGCAAAGAAACAGAGGCAGAGACAGACAGAAAGAGATGAAAGACAGAGAGACAGAGACAGAGAGATAGGAAGAAGAGAAAATGTGGCAGAGAGAGAGAGAAAGCATTCAGAGACGGACAGAGAGAAATAAGGAGAGACAAATACAAAAGACACAATGCGATAAAGATAGAGACAGAATTGAAGAAATAGAGAGTGAAAATTCTAAGTCATCCATTCATGCAACCGTGGATTATAGCTCCCAAGAACAAAAGGAGAACTTGGGACACAATACAATGCCATTAATTCTACTAATCAATGAGTATTTTTGAGCCCCTACCTTATTTGTGCTAGCTATAGTTATCCCTTGCACAAAATGGGGGCTAAGGTTGCAGTGTCCCCATAATATGGAAAATAGTGTAAACTTTTTGGCCCTCCTTATGTAAGTAGAAAAGTCTAATTCTTTGTTCTTTTTTCTTTTACGGAGTGTTTATAGTACCTTATTGTAAAATGGGTTAAACCTTTGTGTGTCATCTGCCACTTTTTCAAAAATACCCCCAAATTCCCATTTGATTTCTCATGATAACCTACAATATTTTGAAACTGTGAAGGGGAAAGTTGAGAATTAAAGGTGATAACTTTTTTTTTTTTGTGTGTGTGTATGTATGTGTATAAACAGCTGTGTTGTTTCAGCTACGACCACTAGAGGTCAGACTTACACATCAATTGTTTGTGAAAAAACACCCAGGGGGAAAAAGGTTTCATTTCTCCCACTAAGCAGGGAGTGAGTAACTTCAGACTTGGATTCACACAATGAGACAAAGATAAAGCGATAGAGAATTAAAATATACAAGTCCTAATGGCACAGAGTAAAGTTTCTCACGAGTGTTCTCTTTGGGAGCCCTTATATGGCAGAGGATAAGAATTTTCTTTGTATTATGAATAATAGACTGTCCAGTGGGATGAAGACTGGAGTTTGAATCAGAGGTCCTAGATCATATTCCATCTCTGCTACTTGCCACCTGAGCAAGTTACCTAAACTCTTGGTGTTTTATCATCTATATAATGAGGGTTTAGACCACATGACCTCTAAGGTTCCTTCCATTTCTAATCTAAATCCTATAATTTTATGATTGCTCCTCTAAACCTATAAAAATGAATCCAAGGGGATGGGAGGCTGGGGAGGAAGGGAAAAAATCTGGAGCACAAAGTTTTAAAAACAAATGTAAAAAAATTGTTTTACATATAATTGAGGAAAATAAAATATTGAAGCAAAAAAAAAAATTGTTCCCAAGTGTCTTTGGTCTTCTTCCTACTCTACAATACCAGAGGAGGAGAAAAACAATTTGGTAACATTTTATTTAGCTGAATGTTTCTCAAAATGGTTGTAAGGGAGATAATTGGGACCCATATTGATCTACAATCTATTTTCCTTACAACAGTCCTGTGAGATAAGTGGATTTTTATCCCTATTTTAAATATGGGAGAATTAAGACTCATACAAAGAGTGCTGGATCTGAACTTGGAAGTCTTGGATTCAAATACCTAATTCTGCTATTTATCATCTGGGTGATCTTTGGTAAATAATGTAATCTATCTAAGCCTTGGTTCTCCCATTTGTAAAATGAAAGACTTATATTAGATGATTTTGAAAGTTCTTTTTAGCTCTTAAACCCATAATTCTAATTTTTTTTGAAGTTAAATGACTTGCTCAGGGTTGCACAGTATGTGGTAGAGCCAAACTGAAAGCTACTGATAAATGTGACAAAGAGACAATTAGCAATGTAGTAAGTGGGAGTTATTTTTAATCTCTGAAAAAAAAATTTATGCAATTGCTTAAAGCTAAAAGACATTTAGGTTGCTTATCAAATAGCTATAGAAATGTCATATTGGAAATTAGAGAGAGAAAATGGTAAAGAGGATACCATTATTGATGTTTAGACGAGAGAAGAGAAGGCAAAAATGTTCAGTCATTTGGTTAGAGTATGAATTAAAAACCTTCCAAGCAAGTTAAATGAAAGTTTAAAATCAAAGACCAAATGCAAATGTAAAATGAACAAGTCAACTAGAATCTTGGGCTCTATCCTAGAGGTGGTAAGTTCTAACTTTCTTGAAGGTCTTTCAAGCAAACCCTGAACAACTGTTGCATGTATTACAGTAGGGATTCCTTTAGTGTATGAGTTGGACTAAATGGTTACTGATGTACCTTCTGGTTGTTAAAAGTTGTGATTATGTGAGTAATAGAATTTGAAAGCTGAATGAGATTTTGTAAATCTAGTCCAATCTTTTCAATTTATAGATGAAAAGAATGAACCCCCCCCCACAAAATGAAGTGATTTATCCAATGTCATACACCTAATTAGCAGCAGGGCAAGATTAGAGTCCAATTTTTTTGATCCTCCTCCTCCTGCTCTTTTTCTTTCTTTTCCTTTCTTCCTTCTCCTCCTCTTCTTCCTTCTCCTCCTCTTCTTTCTTCTTCTTCTTCTTCTTCTTCTTCTTCTTCTTCTTCTTCTTCTTCTTCTTCTTCTTCTTCTTCTTCTTCTTCTTCTTCTTCTTCTTTCTTTCTTCTTTCCCTTTCATCTCCTCCTCCTCTTCCTTCTCCTCTCCTCTCTTCTTCCTCCTCTTTCTCTTCCTCTTCTTCCTTGTCCTCTTTTTATTTCTCATCCCTCCCCTTATCTTTCTCCTCCCCCTCCCTCTTTTCTCTCTTCTCTTTCACCTTTTTCATTATTATTATCATTGTTGTCATTTTCTTCTTCCACCTCCTTGTTTTTTTTTTCCTTTTGGTCTTTCTCCTTTACCTTTTCTTCTTTCTCTCCCTCCTCCTTCATTTAAGTATATCTTTATTTCTCCTAGTTCTAATCCTAGTCCTGATCCTATTACTGATTATTATGTGACTTTTGAGCTAGTCTATTTTCAATATGGACTGGTTCTCCTCTTCTTAAATAGCCTAATAGTTTCTTTTCTATAGGCTTACCATATTGGTGCTCTACAATGAAGACACCTTATTCATTTAGCCCTCTGTATCTCATAATAGACCATCCTCAAGCCTCCCTTGTAATATGAATTGCAGGTATATGATACCATGCTTGCCTGTCTCCTTTTTTTTTTCAATATTGTGCTGCTGGATGTTAATAATCATCACTACCTCTGTATTGCTAGTTGTTAATTTCCACTATCTCTGGATATGCTCCTCCATCACAGCTCCAAAGTGCTGTCCTCTGGTCAGAAGCAGGGCTAGAATCTGAGTACAGAATGAAGGCTCTCTCTGGGGAAATTGCTGTCATTTTTCCTTGCTCTGTTCTCTGAAATTTGTGATCTGGCCTAAGCAGGCCTATGGTTTTGGGTAGGAGAGAGTACAAGACGTTGATGTAGGCTTCTGAGCAATGACTAATTTGTTTTCAAATAAATTGTCTTCCCAAAATCCAGAGTACAATCTCTAATTTTTTTTTAAATTTTAGAATTGACTGTTATGTCAACATTAAAGAATAACTTCTAACCTTTCTTTTTACTTAAAAAATATAAAATGATTCCAGCATTCTTCTTTGGAGATATAGATGAGGGAAGGAAAAACGAAAGTTTCAGGGTCTGATTCTCCTGGTCTACATAACATTAGCACATCAATCAATAAATATTTATTAAATATTAAGTCTACTATGTGATAGACATTGTGCTGTCTTGGAATCATAGCTGTAGAACTAGAAGAAACCTTAGGTACCATCCAGTCTGGCACTTTCCATCAACACTTTGTTTTACAGATGAGACCCAGAAAAATTAAATTATCTTTGTAAGGTAGAAAATAGCCAAGGTCAGATCTGAAGCTGAGTCTTCTGCACTTTGATTATGATCATGCAAAAGACTTGTCAGCAGCAGCATATATTCTCTATGTACTCCTAAGTCCATGGACTATATTTTCAGATGCCAATATTTACTAGTTCTTTCCAAAGTCACATTTACCTTATTTCTAATTAGCTCAGGGAGTGAAAATGGATCTTCTATATCTGTCCAAAGTAAAAATCATTGACTGCCCCCAGCACAGGAAGAAAATCAAGTCACTAAATCTTCATAGGGAGAGATATGCTTCCTAAACTTACTCTCTACAGAAATGCCTATAATCTCAGGAAAAAGAGCTTTTCCTACATCTGTGAGTCCCTGGTATCCATAATCCCTAGTGCTTCCCCTTATTTCTTTTCAGTTAAGTATAATGGGGTCATAATACAGTGATGAAATGTTGTTCTCTCCCCTCAATACTCTCTTCCATCCACACTTTTCTCTTCTGAAAAAATAGACTATAGAGAGTACAGAAAATTTTCATCTGAGAACTGAAGTAAATGGACCAAGGCAGGGACATAATATAGTCAGTTTATACAGGCTTTTAAGAATCAGTTGTTACATCTTTCATGGCTAGTATTTATATCTCAAAAACTGACCAATCCTACAAATCTGGGATTGGATTATTGCTTTATTGTCTAGATCTAAGAAAGTAATGGAGAAAATGTTAATTCAGATTAAGTTTAGAAGTATGTCAAAAGTTGCATACTAAATATATATATATATACTGTTTGTGTATATAAAAAAGATATTTAGGTTATTTATCAAATAGCTATAGAATTGTAATGTTGAAAATTAGGGGTAGGAAATAGAATATCATTATTGATATTTAAAAAGATTGACAAAAATGTTTAGTAATTCAATCAGATTATGGATTAGAAGTCCTCCAACGCAGGTTAAATGTTGCACAACTAGTAAATATCTTTTACATATTTACATAACACTAAAGTATGCCTTTTTAGAGAGCTAGTTATTAAATATGTATCCATACACTCTGGCCCAAGACCACAACATGACAGGAACAGAATTTGGTGTTAAAGATACACTTACCACAAAGATAAATTAGTGTCTTACTGAAGTAATTTCAAAGTAGGTTCTCTTAAAGCTATTTTTTTTTGTTTAGGATAATAATTATCCACATTTTGACAAGAAAATTATCCAAGGATAGGCATGGGGAGATCTGAGTTGGTCTGCCAATGATTTAGTCACCCATCAGCCAACAAGCATTTATTAATTGCTTTCTATGGTACAGGCTTTGTATTAATCAGTTGGGAACTAAAAACAAAAACAAAAGCAAAAAAAACAGTCTTTATCTTGAGGAAGCTCACATGTATACCCATGTACACTCATGTAATGGGGTGTAGGAGTAGAGTGAGGAGATTATGAGAAAAAAAAGCCCCAGATATTTTGGGTTAATTTATTTAAACCCTTTAAGTTTCTCCATTAGAAAATAGTTATCTATGACCTACTTATTTTATGAGCTTAAAATACCATAATATGAATGTGACAAGGGGCAAAAAAGCAATATGTAATTTACAAACAAGGTATTTTTATTTTGCATGAGAGCAGATAAAGGAAATTGAAGACTAATACTAGTCTTAAAAGTGAATAAGTCATTTTGACTATTATAAATACACAAAATAATGGACATAGTAAAGAAAGTCACTATATGCAGAGAAAGATTTGATAAATAACAGTATGTAAAGAATTATTTTACATATACATACAGACACCTATAAAGAACCCAAAAGACCTGGGTCCAAATCCTAAATCTGGCAAATAGGGACTGTATTACTATAATCAAAGTCACTTAGGCTCTTTCTCTAGGCAATTCTGTTTCAAATTTTAAATGGGTAAAGAGGAATAAATCACATATCATTGGTGAAGAGAATTTCCATATAGGGAATTTCTAAATAGAAAAAAAATCACAGGTCTGTTTGCCTCCTTCTTCCCCCCACAAAATTTTTAAAAAGCTATAAAATAAATTTAAAAAAACCTTTCAGTCAGACTGAAGTCCTTTATTTTTTCCTTTTCTTCCCATTTCAAAGGTCCTGTCCTCCCATTATTTTTCTGAGCAAAGCGATCTCATTTCTCAATGCTCTTTCTAAACTGATTGAGGTTCATATGGAAACCTGGGGAAAATGTCCTCTGAGCCTCCATTTACAATATAGTTTGGTAGTTCCTATAGGCAACCTAGCAAAAGTTTCAAATGGATCTTCAATTTCTAGTCCAAACTTTCTTTTGTGAACAGTTACCCTCCTATTATTCATTTATTCACCAAACAAACTCCTCAGCAGCCCGGAGGTCTCATTGTGTCTCTATGCATTTATTCTATGGTATCAAAGGTTAAAACTTGGATTGCAATCTGAGGAGGAAATTAATTCACTGATTAAAAAAAAAACTGCAATTTAAGCAACACACATTTAAATATCTGACAAGCATGAGGAGATATATTTCTGATAAAAAAAATCCCTTTTTCCCCATTTAAAATTTAAAACAGCTGCAATTTCTTCCACCCTATAGAGCCAGGGGAAACAGCATGAATTCTTAAGCAGGGAGCTGGGCTCTGCACTGCAGTGACCACTTCTAGAACAAAAGAATATGAGCCAGCTCTGGGAAAACATTCACTTGTCAACCAGTTGCTCAAGCACAGCTGTACCTTGTTTCTATTGGAAATTGGGGTGGGGATGGGGGAGTTTGCTCTGTCTGCTTTTAGGAACTTAGTCCTCTAAATGGTCTTCAAAATAGGGAATTATTCCCTAATAACCTTCCAGCCCAGAAACAAAAATAAACAACTATCACTACAACAAACACCCACCCAAACCACAAATTAATTAGAGCCCAGAAGCCTTTGTGCCCTAATACAACAATCTTCAGAAAATATGAAAGATTTAATTTCCAGTTTAATAAGCTTTCACATAATTCCTTTCTTCAGCATTAGGTAAGTGGGAGCAGCCCCTGGAGAGGAGACATCCCGTCTTCCATCCACTGCTCTTCTCAGCCCAAAATCCTCACAAAGGGTCCCTAGCCTACCAGAAAAGTGAGATGGAAGTGGAAGTGGGAAAAAGGAGAATCAAGAAGGAAAATGTCCTTACTACGGAAGTTTAACTTTCTTCCTGCCTTGACTTCTACTGAGGTAAGTGGAGAAGGTAAACAACCTGCCTAGCACTAAATGACATACATAAAGAAAGAAACATGAACTATAGCTTCCCACAGCAGAAGGGAAGAAGGGGCTTGAGGAAAAAAAGGCATTGAATGGGTTTGGGGTAAAGGGGGAGGGCCTCAGGAATTTTTTTTGGATTTAGTGATTTTTTTTTTCTTTTGCTCTCCTCACCTTTTGGTCCAGGTAAAACCGTGTGTGTGGAACAGACATCAGGAGGAGGGCGGCTGTCAACGTTGAGACAGAGGATCTGAATTTGGAAATGAAACAGCAGGAGGAGGGTGAGAGTATGCCTTCCCAGTCCAGTTCTCAAGTCATTCATCTCTGTGGTCCCTCAAGAAACAGTGTTCAGATGTTCCAAACAAACAGCTTTATTTTAAAAATAAAACCTTCTGCTTTTGGGAATAAAATGAAGTATTTGGAGCTTGCATTCCCAAGGGACTCAGAGAAGCAAGAAACTGGGATATCCTGGATTGTTTACTTTCTTAGTTTTCCACAGAGATCATACATTGTCCAGACTGTTTGTTTTAAAGTGACAACTGTTTATTGTAACCTATCTCAAAACTATTAGATAATAGCCCTGGTCAAAAGAAATGTTTCAGGAAATTTAGGCCCTGGTTTCACTGTCTGTTAGGCACTGAGATCTCAGATGGCAACATGTGAGTGTGAAAGGTTATTCTAGCAGTTATATTATCTTGTTTATGTTTAAGCAAATGAACTCGTATCTTTTAAAATAGTTTGTGGATGTGTCATTACTGAGAGTCTCTTCATGAGAGAACACAGAATTTGTTTACTTTAACCACCAGTCATGATGTATTTGCCCACTGATGTGGCTTTTGCTCATTGTTAACTTAATTCTATGTGACATCTTGGCACTGGGCTGGGGGACTGGAATCCTGGGTTCTAGTCTCAGCTTTGTTCCTCACCAGCTTTGTGACCTTGGGCATCAAAAAAATGAAGGCTCTGGACAAAAATCATAGAATTAGAAGCAAACTTAAATACCATCTAGACCTACCCCCTCATTTTATGCATGAGGAAACTTAGACTCAGAGAATTGAAATTCTTATTCAAGGTCACATAGGAAGTAAATTACAGACCTGGGATTTGAACCCGTATCATCTGGCTCCAAATTCAGTTCTTTCCACTTGCCACTCACATGGATGTTGTCTCATGCTGAATCTAAATGAAGATCCTTTTAAATCACGAAATCCTATTCATGATCTTTGTCCTTACTAAGGAAATTCAGCTTTCAACATTTTTGCAGATGGCATTATGCTAATTGCATCCAGTCCAGAACACTAAAGAGCTTATTCAGTTAAGTCCAGGGCCACTCAAAAATACCTCTAAAGTCCCTTTTAGTTAGAAAATGAAATAGTTTTAAGACCATGTCTATCCCAAGGAACTTGAGACATATTCCCAAGGCTAGATGCAGAAAGTCTGGGGATGGTCAGAGAGATGCTTAAGATCCAATCATAGTTACATCACACAAAACTAGGAATTCCTTTATTTCTTTCCTAATTGAAGGTGATGTTTGTTTCAGACTTTCATTAGACCACCTTTTTTTAATTAAGACCAGAAGAGAAGAAGTTCATGGATACTGCATTAATGTAAAATCAGTACCAAAGATATATGTATTTGTAAAGCTGTTCTTTCTTGTTTTTCTTTTTTATGGTAATTTTAAAATAGTATTTTATTTTTCCAAACATATATAAAATAGTTTTCAATATCCATTTCTGTAAAATATCATGCTCTAAATTTTTCTCCCTCCTTCCCTTACCTCCCCCTCCCCAGACAGCAAGCAATCTAATATAGGTTAAATATGTGCAATCCTTTTAAACATATATCCATATTTATCATATTGTACAATAAAAACAAGACCAAAAGGGGGAAAACATGAGAAAGAAAGCAAACAAACAAAAATTGAAAATACTATGCTTTGATACATGATCAATCTCCATAATTCTCTCTCTGGACATGATTGGCATTTTTCATCCCAAGTCTATTGGAATTGTCTTGAAATACTGCATTGTTGGGAAGAGTCAAGTTCATTACAGTTGATCATCACATAATCTTGTTGTTACTGTGTACAATGATCTCCTGGTTCTGTGAAGCTGGTTTTCTTAAGCCCAATATTATTTTATTACATTTGTCACTCTTGAAACTCATCTTATAAAATGAAGCCCAATGCTCTAGTCCATCTAAATCTTTTGGATTCCATTTCTGTCTTTTAGTGTATTCTCTGCCTCAAAGCTCTGTGACATCTTCAGATGTCATGACCATTCCAAATATGAATTTATTCAAATAATTGATAAAAATGCTAAAAATCACAGGGTCAGTCACACATCTGGGAAGCACTTCATTAGAGACTTCCTTCTAAGTTGACACAACCATTATTGACTTCTTTAAATTGGATCATTCAATCAGTTTTGAACCTACCTATGCATATTTTCATACAAAAATCTTAGCAAATACTTTCCTAGAATCCATGCATACTACATTTACACAAATCCACTAACTGCCATTTTAATTACCCTATCAAAAAAAAAAGGAATTGCTAGTGCAGTATGATCTATCTTTAATGAAATTATATTGAGCCTTGGTCATTAAATGTTTCTTTGCTAGATGCTCACTAACCAAGTCTTTAATAATCTATTCTAAGATTTTCCCAGGAATCCAAGACAAAGTATCTAGTTTATTGTTTGCAGATAGTATTCTTTTTATGAAAATCAGGATAGCATTTGCCTTTCTGTAGTCTTCTGGTACCTCTCCCCTTTTATTCAATCTTTCGAATATCATTGACGCTGTCTTAGCAATTGAATCTGTCAGTACCAAAGGCTGTGGTTCTTCTGGATCATGTGAATTGAATTCATGAAGGGTAATTTCTTGGATTATCAACTCCTGATTATTTTCATGAGACTGAAAAATCCTCATCAAATTTGCTGATGGCATAAAGCTTGTAGAAATAGTTAACACAAGGGGTGAGAAAGTCAAGATCAATACAGAACTTTGATATATTACTCTCTGTGATCTATCCTAATATGATCAAATTCAATAAGGTTAAGTTTAAAGTCTTACTCAAATATTGAAACATATCTGTAATATTATTTACATGGGAATTTTCTTCAATGATGCAGGCAGAGCATAAACTATCTAGACCTGATTGTCTTGTATAATTTTTTCTAAGTCCTCTCATCACTTTTGATTTACAAAACAAAATAATAGGGTTAACACTTTAAACACAATCTAAATTTTACTCTTAATTTAAAACAAAAACCAACTTTACAATTTTGATATGCATTTATATGACAATACAGCAGTTTGTTTAAAAAAGTAGCTGGGGCAACATTGTGCGATGATCAAGTATGATAGACTTAGCTTTTCTAAGCAATACAATGATTCAAGACAATTCCAAAAGACTCATGATGGTAAATGCTGTTCATATCTAGGGAAAGAATAATAGGGTCTGAATGCAGATTGAAGCATATTATTTTCACTGGAGTGGGTTTTTTTTGGTTTATTTTATTATTTTTGTAATTTTCCCTTTTTGTTCTGTTTCTCCTTTCACAATATGATTAATGTGGAAATATGCTTAACTTGATTGCATATATACAGTCTATATCAGATTGCTTGCTATGTTGGAAAGAAGGGAGGGGAGGAAGGGAGAAAAAATTAGAATTGAAAATCTTATAAAAATGAATGTTGAAAACTTTTTACAAGTAATTGAAAAAATAAGAGCTATTAATCAAAAAAGAAAAAGATCTGGAAGTTTTAGTGGACTGCAGACTCCATAAAAGTCAGCAGAGTGAAGTGATAGACACAAAAGCTAATGCAGTTTTGAGATTGCTTTGAGAGATGCATCACTTCCAGGAATAAAGAGATATTGGAATCACTTTATTTTATCAATGATCCAATGGCTACCTGTGTCTAATTCTATTTGACAATCCTTGTTCCATTTTTCAATGCCTGCTGGGTCATAGCACTACCAGGTGATACATGTGGAGAGGATGAGTTATTGCAGTATATCTAAGCAGCTTGTCTATGTTGAATTAAAGGGGCTTGCAGATGGTCCTATTACATATTCCAAGAAACATAAAATCATAGCAAGAGACGGCTGCCAAATAGCCAGACAGAGAATAGAGGCCAGCTCTTTTCACTAGATCTTAAGGTTTTTGAGGACAGGAAACTACATTAGGTGCTAAAGATAAAAATGAAGAAACAACCATACTTTTTTTCATCCTGGATTCTTCCCAATATCATTTTTATCAGCATCCTCTGTAAGATCATAGAATCATAGTTTAGAAGTGGAGGTGACCTCAGGGGCATTCTAGAATGATCTCTTCTTTGTACAGATGGAGAAAAAGAGCCTCTGAGAAGTGATGTGATACCTGTGATCATATTGCTAGTCATTTTCAAAGACCAATTTTAAACCAAGGTTTTCCTGACACAAAGAATAGTATTTCAAGTCAAACTGAGACTGGGGAAAGATCTTACTTTAAAAAGGCCAAGGTGTTCCACTTCTTCTGGGGTCATTTTCAGTCATCCTGATCTATATCTTACCTAGACCCAGATGATTCTGGAGGAAAAAGTGAGATTGGTGACTTTGCAGAGTCTGCCTCACGTAAATCTAACTCACTTGTATGTCATGGAATCACCTTCCTAAAGTCATGCTTCTCTTTCACAATGAAGGATGAACAACACCACCAAACAATGCTCTCATATGTATTATACCCAACAATGTGGAAGCCTTCTCTTGAGTTTTCTGCATAGTGGTATACACATAGGGTTGACTATCCATCTATTGCCTCATTCACACTTCTATTTCCAGAAATACTTGAGATCATAGAGATCACCTTGCCTAACCTCCTTATTTCACAAATGAGCAAATAGAGAAGCCTCACTGCAGTCCCAGGATGCATAAACTAAAAATATCTTCTGCCTTTGCAGCCAATCATCTTGATTGGATGACTCCTCCCAGAACTCAAGCCAATCACGACTTATTACTTTCCTGGGTGCATTCAAGACTTTCTATATCACTCTGAAACCTCACCATGCCCTAGCTTTTTATTGTAAAACCTCATTTCAGGTCTACAATTCACACACTAGAAATTCCTTCTGCTCCAGCAGCCTCTCCTTCTTCTGAGATGTCTACAAGAGGCTGAGTTATAGGGGTGCTCAGGAGGATTAGCACCACTCCTATGAGGGCTGCCTAGCCTCTTACTCATCCACCTTTGGTGCCTTCTGATTCATCCAAATATGACCTGTGGCTTCAAAAAGCTATTGCATATGCCACAGCAATAGCCTAGCAAGCCATTTCAGTGGACAGTGAAATGAGATTGAGAGTAACCAAGGGGTCTTTAATCCCTTGGTGAGTTAGGGGAGTGTCTAAGTGTATGAAGACTTTCACTGGAAAAATGGATGGATGAGAACAATTTCTTCTGATAGTCATGAAGGTGACTAAAGCAGGAGTGTTAGATTAGTTAGACATTGAAGACATCACGATTACCCACTGCAAACTAAAGCATCAACAGTTGTCTTGACTTTTGTCTTGCCAGTGGACTTTGATGACTCTGGAAAAAGTGAGTGAGACTGAAGACTTTGTGCAACTGCCTCATTTAAATCTAACTTTTGTGTGAGTTAAAAGATATGGCCCGTTTGTTCAAAGGAAATGTGAGATGAGCATATTTAGAGACATCTCCATTCCAAATGTTCATATGGACTATTTACTCCCAATTTGAGATGGAGACTTTTGAAATCATACTGGTCTGCTCAGCCACTGTTGTATGTACTGTAACTTGACCCCAGTGTAATGATGTCATTTCAATCTTCTTTGAAATTGAAGGAAAGCAATCAACTGATCAGAGGAAACTAAGTGATGCAATTGATAGAATATTAGGCTTAAAACATTAGAAAACATGATTTCAAATCAGCTCTCTGAAACTTCCTAGCTAAGTACCTTGGGTAAATCACCTAATCTTACTTCTGTCTGTCTCAGTTTCCTCAACTATAGAGATAATAATAGCATTTGTCCTCTGGAGTTCTTGTGAGTATTAAATATTATAATATTTGTAAATCACTTAGTAAAGTGCCTAGTACATGATAAATATGTACTTTGCATCATTATGTACTTATTATATAACATATGTAATAAATATAAATATTATGTACTTAATATTTCCTTCTCCATTAACAAGGTTAATCATGTTTCATTCCACTCCAAAATACACTCTTAAATTTTTTCTACCATGCTCTTGGAGGGCACCTCCCAATTTTTTCAACTACCTTTTAGGTATTGTCTTCTTCCATTTTGTGGGAAGCTGGGACAGGACTGGGGAGAGGAATATTTTTTGTCTTTCTACTTATATTTGTATTCTCAGAGCTTAGCACAATGCATGACATATAGTAGGTGCTTAATAAATGCTTATTGATTGATTAGTTGAAATAAAATGATTGCCCAAGATCACAGGACTAGTAAATAGCACAGTTGGAAGACCTTACGTCATTGAAATCCAGCATTCTTCCGTGTCTGTTTTCATGTATAAGTATAATTGGTAATATGAGACAACTCACTTATATTCCCCACCCATCTTTTTATTGCTTTTTGGATTATAGGCAGTTTTGAATCTACTGAAATCACAGTGTTTGATGATTCCCAGTCATATAGTATTAGTAGGAAAATATTCATGTTGAAGATATGGGCTTTTGCAGCAGAAAGCAGCCATGAAACACATTCATATTATTTTTTATTGATTACTGAATAAAAGTTACAAGCTAATAGATGTGAAAATAAATAAAGGAGATCATATACAGTGCCAGGCTCTGTTAGTCAGAGGAATAATGATGACATTTCAGTACTTCAAGGATCCATGGCTTTTTTTTGAGGAGGTAAGATATCCCTTTTCTGGTGCCAATAAAGATTAATAGCATATATAAAATTAAAATAGCATAGTCATCAAATTTTCAGTGATACAAAACTAGAAGAGAAAGTTAACATATTGGATGAAAAAGTTCATATCCAACAAAAAATCTCAATGGGTAAGAATAATAGGCCAAGTCTAATAAGATGAAATTCAGTAAGGATAAATATAAATTTTTATACTTGGGTTCAAAAAATCTATACCACAGTATTAGAGAATCATGACTAGACAACGGTCAGTCAAACAGCCAATAAGCATTTATTAAGCATATCATGTGGCATATAGGCAAAAATAAGTAGAAAGAAAGACAATCCTCTTACTAAAGAAGCTTACATGCTAATGGGAGAAGATAACATATAAATGGAAACTGAAAAAGCTGGAGGTGGCCAATTATGGGGAAGAGTTGAAGAATGAGATATAGCTGACCTGGACATGCTACTTAAATGGAGGTTCTGAGAAAAGCTTCTCAGTCAGAAGAAAAGAGCACAGAGGCAGAGGATTACTCATTTTTTTTTAAGTGAAAATGCTATGTTGTGAACCAAACTCAGTTCCTACACTTCTCTCTCTGGATATAGATGGCTCTCTTCATCACAGGATCATTGGTATTGGTCTGAATTATCTCATTGTTGAAGAGAATCATGTGCATCAGAATTGATATTGCTGTTGCTGTAGACAATGATCTCCTGACTCTGCTCATTTCACTTAGCATCAGCTCCTGCAAGTCTCTCCAGGCCTCTCTGAAATCATTCTGCTGGTCATTTCTTACAGAACAATAATATTCCTTGACATTCATATAACATAATTTATTCAGCCATTCTCCAACTGCTGGGCATCCATTCAGTTTCCAGTTTTTAGCCACTACAAAAAGGGCTGTCACAAACATTTTTACACAGGTGGGTCCCTTTCCCTCCTTTAAGATCTCTTTGGGATATAGGCCCAATAGAAACATTGCTGGATCAAAAGGTATACACAGTTTGACCACTTTTTGAGCAAAGTTCCAAATTGCTCTTCAGAATGGTTGGACCCTTTCACAGTTCCACCAACAATGTATCAGTGTCCCAGTTTTCCCATATCCCCTCTAATATTCGTGATTATCTTTTCTTGTCATCTTAGCCAATCTGACAGGTGTATAGTGCTATCTCAGAGTTGTCTTAATTTGCATTTCTCTGATCAATAATGATTTAGAGCACCTTTTCATATAACTAGAAATGATTTCAATTTCTTCATCTGAAAATTGTCTGTTCATATCCTTTGACCATTTATCTTTTTTTTTAATTTGGCTAATTATAGTTTTCTTATTAAAGCTTTTTATTTTCAAAACATATGCAGGGATAATTTTTCAACATTGATCTTTGCAAAACCTTGCGTTTCAGTTTTCTTCCTCCTTCCTCCCATATAGTTCCCCAGATGGTAAGTAATCTAATATATGTTAAACATGGTTAAAATGTGTTAAATCCACTATATGCATATATATTTGTATAATTATCTTGCTGCCCAAGAAAAATCAGATCAAACAGGGAAAAAAATGAGAAAGAAAATAAAATGCAAGCAAACAACAAAAAGAGTGAAAAAGCTTTGTGTTGATTCACACTCGGTTCCCTCAGTCTTCTCTCTGAATGTAGATGTCTCTCTTCATCACAAGATCATCTAAACTAGCTGAATCATCTCATTGTTGAAAAGGGTCATATCAATCAGAATTGATCATCATATAATCTTGTTGCCATGTAAAATGATCTCCTGGTTCTGCTAATTTCATTTAGCATCAGTTCATGTAAGTCTCTCTAGGCTTCTCTGAAATCATCCTGCTGATTGTTTCTTTTTTTGTTTTTGTTTTGTTTTGTTTTATTAAAGCTTTTTATTTGTATAACATATGCATGTGTAATTTTTCAACATTGACCCTTACAAAGCCTTCTGTTCCAAATTTTTCTCTCCTTCTCCCACCCACTCCCCCAGATGGCATGTAGTCCAATATATGTTAACTATGTTAAAATATATGACAAATCCAATATATGTATACATATTTATACAGTTATCTTGCTGTACAAGAAAAATCAGACCCACAAAAAAAAAACCTGAGAAGGAAAACAAAATGCAAGCAAACATCAACAGAAAGTGTGAAAATGCTATGTTGTGGTCCACACTCAGATCCCACAGGCTTCTCTCTGGATGTAGATGGCTTTCTTCATCACTGAACAATTGGAACTGGTTTGAAACATCATTGTTGAAGAGAGCTATGTCCATCAGAATCATCATATAGTCTTGTTGTTGCTATGTATAATGATCTTCTGCTTCTGCTCATTTCACTTAGCATCATCTCATACAAGTCTCTCAGAAATCATCCTGCTGGTCGTTTCTTTCTTTTTCTTTCTTTTTTTTTAATTAAAGCTTTTTATTTGCATAACATATGTATGGGTAGTTCCTTAGCATTGATCTTTACAAAGCTTTCTGTTACAAATTTTCCCCCCCGTCCCCTCCCCTTCCCTAGATGGCAGGATATCCACTAGATGTTAATTATGTTAAAATACTTGACAAGTCGGATATATGTATACATATTTCCACACTTATTGTTGTTCAAGAAAAATCTTATCTACAAGAAAAAAAAATCAGAGAAAGGAAACACAATGCAAGTAAACATCAATAGAGAGCATGAAAATGTTATGTTGTGTGGTCCACATTTCATATCCCTCTCTCTGGTTGTATATGGCTTTCTTCACTGAACAATTGGAACTGGTTTGAGACATTTCATTGTTGCAGAGAGCCATGTTCATCCTGCTGGTCGTTTCTTTCAGAAAAATAATATTCCATGACATTCATATACCATAATTTATCTCCAACTGCTGGGCATCCTTCAGTTTCCAGTTGTTAGCCACTACAAAAAGGGCTGCCCCAAACATTTTTGCACATGTGGATCCCTTTCCCTCCTTTAAAATCTCTTTGAGATATATGACCAGTAAAAACACTGCTGCATCAAAGGGTATGCACAATTTGATAACTTTTTGAGCATAGCTCCAAATTGCTCTCCAGAATGGTTGGATCCATTCATAATTTCACCAACAATGTATCATTGTCCCAGTTTTCCCATATCCCCTCCAACATAAATCATTATCTTTTTCTGTCATCTTAGCCAATCTGACAAGTGTGTAGTGGTATCTCAGAGTTGTCTTAATTTGCAGTTCTCTGATCTATTAGTGATTTGGAACATCTTTTCATATGACTAGAGATAGTTTTAATTTCTTCATCGGAAAATTGTGTGTTCATATCCTTTGACCATTTATCAATTGGAGAATGGCTTGAATTCTTATAAATTTGAGTCAATTCTCTATATATTTTAGAAATGAGGCCTTTATCAGAACATTTGAATATAAAAATGTTTTCCCAGTTTGTTTCCCTTCTAATCTTGTCTGTATTAATTTTGTTTGTACAAAAACTTTTTAACTTAATATAATAAAATTATCTATTTGGTGTTCAATAATCCATTCCAGTTCTTCTTTGGTCACAAATTCCTTCCTTCTCCATAGATCTGAAAGGTAAACAATCCTATATTTTCTAATTTGCTTATAATATCACTCTTTATGTCTAAATCATGAAGCCATTTTAACTTTATCTTGATAGTGTTAGGTGTGTGTCAATAAGTAGTTTCTGTCATACTGGTTTCCAATTTTCCCAGCAGTTTTTGTCAAATAATGAGTTATTATCCCAAAAGCTGGGATCTTTGGGTTTGTCAAACACTAGATTTCTGTAGTCATTAACTATTTTGGCATGTTACCCTAACCTATTTTATTGATGAACTACTCTACTTGTTAGCCAGTACCAAATGTTTTTAATGACCACGGCATTTTAATATGGTTTTAGGTCTGACAAAACTGAGCCACCTTCATTGGCATTTTTTTCATTAATTTCCTTGAAATTCTTGACCTTTTGTTCTGCCAGATGAACTTTTTATTATTTTTTCTAGATCTATAAATAATTTCTTCGGAGTTTGATTGGTATGGCACTTAAAGAAGTTGATTAATTTAGGTAGTATTGTCATTTTAATTATATTTATTCAGCCTACCCATGAGCACTTGATATTTTTCCAACTGATTAGATCTGACTTTGTGTGGAAAGTGTTTTGTAGTTATGTTCACATAGTTCCTGACTTTCCCTTGGCAGATAAATTCCCAAATATTTTATACTATTGACAGTTATTTTAAATGGAATTTCCCTGCATATTTTGCTGCTGGACTTTGTTGATAATATATTAAAATGATGATGATTTATGTGGATTTATTTTGTATCTTGCAATTTTGTTATGAATTTTTTCTAGCAGTTTTTACTTGATTCTCTAGAGTTCTTTAAGAATACTATCATATTGAACAGACAATTTTCAGATAATAAAATTAAAACCATCTCTAGTCATATGAAAAGTTGCTCCAAATCACTATTGATCAGAGAAATGCAAATTAAGACAACTCTGAGGTACCACTACACACGTGTCAGATTGGCTAAAATGACAGGAAAAGATAACAATGAATGCTGGAGGGGATGTGGGAAGACTGGGACACTGATACATTGTTGGTGGAACTGTGAATGGATCCAAGCATTCTGGAGAGCAATTTGGAGCTATGCTCAAAAAGTTATCAAACTGTGCATACCCTTTGACCCAGCAGTGTTTCTATTGGGCTTATATCCCAAAGAGATCTTAGAGGAGGGAAAGGGCCCCACATGTGGAAAAATGTTTGTGGCAGCCCTTTTTGTAGTGGCTAGAAACTGGAAACTGAATGGATGCCCATCAATTGGAGAATGGCTGAATAAATTGTGGTATATGAATGTTATGGAATATTATTGTTCTGTGAGAAATGACCAGCAGGACGATTTCAGAGAGGCATGGAGAGACTTGCATGAACTGATGCTGAGTGAAACGAGCAGAACCAGGAGATCATTATACACAGCAACAACAGTATTACATGATGATCAATTCAGATGGACATGGCTCTCTGCAACAAAGAATTGTCTCAAACCAGTTCCAATTGTTCAGTGAAGAAAACCATATACACCCAGAGAGAGGTGTATGAAATGTGGACCACAACATAACATTTTCATGCTCTCTATTGACATTTGCTTGCATTTGTTTCCTTTCTCTGATTTTCTTTTTTTTTTTTCTTGTAGATAGGATTTTTCTTGCATAACTTGTCAAGTATTTTAACATTATTAACATGTAGTGGACTTCCTGCCATCTAGGGGAGGGGTGGAGACTGAGGGTAAAATTTGTAACAGAAAGCTTTGTAAAGATCAATACTGAGGAACTACCCATACATATGTTATACAAATAAAAATCTTTAATATAAAATTAAAAAAATAAAAAATAAAAAAAGAATGCTATCATATCATCTGCAAAGCATGTTCCAGAGGGTTACTTCTAATGTGTGAATTCTAGTACTAGAATGAGAATTCAGGATGAAGAGCTAGGGCATGAAGAAATCCAACCTATAGCTGCAATAGAAAAATTTCCTGACAATCTTGTCTGTGTATGTGTGTGTATGTGTACTTGGTGTATGCTAATAAGTAGTAGCTATCCATGTTGTGCCATAACAAATCAACATTTTGAAAAAGTAGAGTTTTACTGCTGGGATTGTATTTATTTATTTAATTCTATTTTTCTCCCTTAGCTCCTCCATTCCCCCCCTAAAAAAAGCAAAACAACTTAATCCTTACCCATCTGAAACTTCTCAGAAATATGATCTAATTTCTTGGGAAATCTGAATTGATCTTTTACTTGTCCTATTCATAATGTTTTCTCCCCAAATATTATCTATGTATGCATATATAAATATGCATACACACATACAACAGTTACTACCAGTGTCAATAGTTAACACCATAAAACTCAAGCCTGGAAGCCAATGATGACACTTTAAAAATTGATAATATCATACCCCAAGCAATTAAATCCCCTTTTTTCCTGTGCTTATGAAAAAAAAGCCTTACTTTAATTCATTTTACTAACCATATCCTAAAAATCCACAAGATGGTGATGTTTTCTGGTAAAGATAAAACTGGTGAAATGAATCACTCTGAAGAAATTAGGAGCTATAAAATGGTATATCTTCAAGAAACTGACAAAAAAATGACACAATGCATTGAACTTTGTAAAGTGCTTTATAGTTATTCACCCCTATGAACCTTATAGTAACCCTGGGAAGTCAGTACTGCTAGTATCATTATACTAAGGAAACAGTCTCAAAGAAATTAAGTGATTTGTCCACGATCATACTACTAGTGAGTGTTAAAGGTCTGGAGCAGGAATTGAACTAATGTCTTCCTTACTCTTTATCAATAACCCTGCTATCAATCAGCCAATCAAATCTGTCATATTATTCTTTAAAATGGCTACTTATGTTGAGTAATGCCTTTGATTCAAACAGAATTGGGTGCTCCAAACCTTCCCCTTGACACACACTGACAATATGACTGGATTAAATCATTTAACCTCTCAGGTCTCCTAAAAAATCTTTACAAAGCAGTTACTGAACTAAATTGGTAGAGAGGATTTTACACAAGGACTTCTCTATATTAATAAACATCTAGACAAAAACAGTAGCAACAATTTAAAATGCAATGTGATCTTTATTTTCTTTCCCTTCCTCCCTCTCCCTCTCTCCCTTTCTCCCTTTCGCTTCCTCCCTCCCCTTCTCTTTCTTCCACCTTCACCTTTCATTCCTGTCTTCCCTCTCCTTCCCTTCCTCTTCCCCTTTCTTCCTCTTTCTCTCCTCCTCTCTCCCCTCTCTGCCTCTCCCCCTTTCCCTCTTCTCCTCTGTCTCTCTCTCTGTCTCTCTCTGTCTCTCTCTCTCTCTCTGTCTGTTTATTATTTTACCACAACAGCCTATGAAATCACCTATGAAGATATAAAGGTCTTACAATCCTGTGTCAATGGTAGGAACCCCTCTCATGCAATCAAATTTATTTTGAAATTGAATTTTAAAAATCAATTAGACAGAGATTGATTTAACCTGAGTTCAATAATTAATTATAGGCATTTTCTTGCAACCACCTTCCCATCCCACCCTTTCCCAACCCCCGGCATCAACCAGATCAATCTTCATAAAGATATTGTTAACTTTGTATGACCCAATTCTAGTGAATATTTTAAAACTTCAAGTGATCCAGTAGTTAGAGGACTATACCTGGAATACACTTACTAGCTGTGTGACCTTAGGAAAGTCATTTAACCTCTATCTGTCTCAGATTCTTCAACTTTAAAATGAAGGTGATAAAAATAGCATCTACTGCCCACATATTGTTATGAGGATAAAATGAGATTATATTTGTAACATACTTTATTTCTTAAAATCCTATTAAAATGCTAGCTATTGTTATTATTTAACTTATCGCCTATTAATAGTATCATTCTTCTAATGAAATTACCCAATGGAAGATTTTTATTTAATGCCCCCTCAGGTCAAAGTAATTAATCTAACTAGTTCTTTTATGTAGGACTGTTGTACTCTTTACTCCATTTTCATGAAAAAGAATCAATTGATAAGAAAATAATTTAATATAACGAAAGACTTATTTAAAAGGGAAACAAATTTAGTATTGTGGAAAGCTGGATTTATTACAGATTTAGCTAATATTAAACACTATCCACATCTAGAATAATATGACTTAATTACAAAATTAGGAAACTTTAGAGATGTTTAAAATAGTTAAGAATGCATGACAGGCTCATGAATTTTTGTTCAAATACTGATAATAGGAAAAACACTACTGTAAGTCTCAGTTTTCTCATCTATAAGATGAGGAATAATAAAAGTTAGTTTCCAAGTTTTTCTTGTTCAAACAAAAATATGTAAAATGTTTTATAAATATCAAAGTCCTATGAAAATGGTTGTTGTTGCTGTTATCATTATTATATCATCATCATTATCATCATTTTTAAAGGAGCCATAAAAAACCAAGTCAAACTTTTTTTTACAGATGTATCAGTGCCATAGATAAAGGATTGATGATGTTCAGCATAATTTCTTCATTAAGTAGGCAAACATAATACATTTTAGAACTATTTCCATTTTTTAAAAAAGGATAAACAAAGAGAACTTAGTAATTAAAGGATGAACCTTTGCTAATATAAATAGTAAGTTACTAAAATCACTGAAGAATTATTGTACCTTTTCAGATTTTTAGTAATTCTAAAAAAGACATAGATTTAATTAAATTCATAGATGTCCCAAAATTGTTAGGTAGTGGTCAATAGCTCTTGAAATAGGAAGAGCAATCTAATTACTTGAAAAGATTGACATAATAGTAACCTTTCAAAAGGTTGCTGAAAATATGGACTTGAGGCAAATCGTTGTTGTTGCTGTTGGTTGTCTTTTGTTCTTGAAGAGGATCATGAAATCAGGGGAAGTGATGTTATGACATGCAAGTGAACTGGATTTAAATGAAGGTCACCTGTACCTTACTTTACCATCCAAAGCCATCTGGATCCAGAGGCAAGATATAGATCTAGAGGCAAAGCAATGAGGAGATCAAGAAACCTTGTTTATTATACTCCATAGTTTCTTGAATAAAACTAGCTCTCATAAGCCAATGCATGGAAATTCTTAGTTTGTTGTTATGCTTGCACAAAAAAAATCAACTAAACGAATAATGATGATGTAACCCTCCCTCCATGTTTATTTTACTATTATCCCTCCACTTGACCCACAATTAATGGGGGGAAATGGTATGTCCAACATTTGCTGAATGTCTGACAGCAACTTAATATCTACTCTTCTGCATTTCAATTTTCATAAAACTGAGGACCAGGTGATATCCTGAAGCAAAATACAATTAGACTTTTGTTCAACTAGACATAATATATATACTTCAGCAGAAGTGTCTTGATAGAATTCCAGGAAATTGAAAAAGAAAAAAAACCCTTTATATAGAGTACTTCTGAAAATATGTCACAGAATATGTCAAGATGATATCTTTGACTCTTATGAATGAGAATGCAGAAGGTCGAAAGGAATATTGAGTGGGGAATGGTCTTTGCCATCATACCTACCCACATGGATAACAATAGAGGAAATTTTTTTTCAAGATGCTACATATATTTGTGTATTTTAACACTCTTATTAATTAATGGGCAACACAAGAAATTTGGTATGCACACACATGCACCTGATTCAATATTCACAATTTAATTTTTGTTGTTATTTCAGCTGGCGTGACCCCATTTGGATTTTTCTTGACAAAGCTACTAGATATTTGCCATTTTCTTCTCCAGCTCATTTTATAGATGAGAAAACTGAGGCAAAAAGGAGTATTTGCCCAGGGTCACATAGCTAGTAAATGTGTAAGGCTGGATTTGAATTCAGATCCTCCTGACTCCAGGGCCAACTATCTATCCACTGTGCCACATGGCTATGCCATAGCTTAATTCACCAATAAGGAAATCCAGATATGTTCACATATCAACCTGATAAGTTTTTTTTTTGATCTCTATTGAAGATTATCCAAGTGAGTCATCTAATCTTAGAATTAGTCAATTTAGGAATACTGGTGGTAAATATTCACAAAATCATAGAATTTTTGAATTGCAAGGGTCTTCAGAGGCCATTGAATCCAACCCACACCTGAAAAAGAATCCTCACTACCACTACATTTGATGTGATCATCCATCTTATGATTGAAGATATGTAACCAAAGGAAACTCACCTTCTCAAAAGTAAGACCATTCTACTTTTGGACAGCTCTAATGTGAGGAAATCCTTCCTCATATCAAGTCTAATATATTTTCTTGCAACTTCACCCCACTGATCCTATTCCTAGTCTCTCAGAATAAGCAGAACAAATCTAATACTTTTTTCATATAGCACACTTCCAAATACTTGACCAATTTTTGTTATTTTAAAGTTTTGAGACTTCACAAATTGTCCAGGCTGGAAGTGCAGAGGCTATCATTTACAGACCTAGTCCCACTATTGATTAGCACAGGAATAGTACAGACACCTGGTTTGTAAAGTGCAATGTAGCTTAGAACTATTGTGCTTAAGAAATGCTCCAGATTCAGCCCTGGGGACCTAGGATTACAAGAATATACCACTAGCCCTGGCCTTCAAAATACTTGAAAATAGTAATCATGTCATTTTTCTTCCAAAGAAACAACTTTATTCAATTTGATAGCAAAACAGAAATCAGAGAAAGGATATATAGGAAAACATATGCCACACAGTACAAATTGAAGGAGCTCTCCTATTGGTAACTCAGTTCAATCAAGAGTAAGAGAATCCTAGATCTTACCCAAAGATCTTTCCTAAAGTCTCTACTGTAGCAAGCTAGGGATAGGAATAAATCATGTCATTTTTAAGTTATTTTCTTCACCAGGCTAAAATTCCCTGTCTCCTCATATAGAATAAACTCAAGGCCCTTCATCATGTTGATTGACTTTCTCTGGGGATTCCCATTTATCAATGACCTTCTTAAAATGTGGCACTAGATGTGATCTGGCCATAAAACATGCATGGTAAGACGGTCATAACGTCATGCCTGGAAGCTCTTTCTCACTTAATTTGCCAGACAATTGCATCACTTTCTCAACTTCTCCTTTATACTCTTGATTCTTATTTGACTTACTGGCCACTAACCAGAAGTTTTTCAGGAAAAAAAAAAACTGCTATTTCTCTCTAATCCTATACTTGTGAAGTTGATTTTTTTAAAACTCAATTTTAAAACTCAACACTTATCTCTATTTAATATCCTCTTGTTTAGTTTACTCTAATATTTTAATCTGTCAAAACTTCCAGTGGTTAAACTCAAATAGAAATAGGAGGGGAGTAGGAAACAAACTGTACATAAGATCCCCATGGATACATACTGACTTAGAAAATCACATAGTAACATCTTTTTTTTATTTTGTTGAATATATCCCAATTACTTTTTAATCTGTTGTAAGTGTTGTGGGCCATATTGTAGCCCACATGTTTAATGAGTGTTTTAAACCATAACTGTCATTTTCAGCTGAAGAGCTATCCTTGCCAATGTTGGGCTATCTAAAAATTTGACAAGCACACAGTCTCTGCTCTTACCTGTCGTCTTTCAGTTGTTTTCAGTTATGTCTGACTCTTTGTGACCCATTTTAGGGTTTTCTTGGCAAATAATGGAGGGCTTTGACATTTCCTTCTCCAGCTCATTTTACAGATGAGAAAACTGAGACAAACAGGGTTACTCAGTAAGTGACTGAGCTCAGATTTGAACTCAGGAGGATATCATCTGATTCCAGACCCCATGCACTACACACTACCTCATCTTGCTTTCCTTATGTGAGTCATTGACTGTCTCCCAAGTTGACATGGAGCCTTAAATGACAAATTTAGAGATTTGACCTTTAAATCATCTTTAATTCCACTTGTTACTGCTGTCTACTTCAAATTTGACATTTTTTTCACCCAACATAATTGCAAATAAAGTTTATCAAATATTTTCCTGAATTCTAGTGTATTCTAGACAATTCTACACATTACATTCTTCTTATATAAGTTTAGTCACTCTTTCCAAAAAAAAGAAAGAAAGAAAGAAAGAAAGAAAGAAAGAAAGAAAGAAAGAAA
>JAJPUD010005691.1:88533-113553 GCA_023553655.1 Myrmecobius fasciatus | reverse complement strand
AAAGAAAGAAAGAAAGAAAGAAAGAAAGAAAGAAAGAAAGAAAGAAAGAAATCAGTTGAGTCAGGCCTGATAAAACTTGAACAGATCATTGTCTATGTACTCTATACTGTATACACTGCATTAAGATAAAAAAAAAAGAAAAATTTTATAGAGTTCCTATCATGTGCCAGGTACTGTGTTAAGTTGCACATATAATTTCATATGATACTTAGAACAACCCCAGATAGTAAGTGCTATCATTATCCTCATTTTTATGTGAGACAACTGAGACAGAGGTTGTGACTTGTCCAGAGTCATACAGCTGAAGCTCAAGTCTTCTTCACTTTAGGACTAGCCCTCTATCTACTGTGTCACTTGATTGTACCAAACAGAATGTAATAAGTGAGAAAGACTTTAGAGATGATTAGTCAATTACTTCATTTTATACATAAAATAATTGCAACATAGAGCCTTCCTTACGCAACATTTTATGGAATTGGCCCGTTCAAATCCTAACCAAAATATATGTCAAGTCTCCTATTACTTGCTATGTTGTGATCTATCAATTTCTGGTCCTTATAATTAAATTGTCAAGTATCCAGATGTTGTGTGTTCCAAATTTGGAGGATTTGGGACTTGTGTGAAATTTATTAACCTTTTCTGGTCCAGAAGGAATAAATATCCCAGAAATTATGTGCTATTTCAGTGGTAGTCAAAACATTGATGGATTCCCATCTCAATATGAATAAGTAGAGAACCACGAGCATCTTTGTGATTGCAACAAGGGAACTTTCATGAGGTATTTACTTCAAATATCACCCACTAGCTTCTTCCTAGAATTTCTGAGAACCAATTAACTTAAAGTACATATGTCAGCCTGTGAGTGGGATTCAAGAAAGGTCACCATCTGTTTCCAGTAGTATTAGACTCATTACATGGAAAAATGGGAAATCTAGACACAAACCATGACAGACCCTTCATCAGAGCTTTCTCACTAGTATCAATGTTATCTGCATGTATTTAGGATGGTTATGGCAGAGAAAAAATGATTCTGAAAAGGTCTTTGACTTTGCCAACAGTATACTTCTGGAATTTCCAGATCCAGTGGTCAAATATGCTTGTTGGTCATGTCATAGACCTATGTGATCCTGTAGGAATTCTTAGAACCCCCAAAGTGTTTCACTTAACCAGTTAAGAAAATCACTGATCATTGATACCCATGTATACATTGGCATATTCTACATGTTAAAAACATATGCCTCTGGAACCTAATTGCTATATCTTGAAAAATAAGACTGAGGATTTATGAGCTTCATAATGGCAGAATCCCAAATGCCATTATCATCAAGGTTCATTATTAAAAATCCTTGATCTATAACCTGATAGAGTAGAGGGCAGACTCATTGCTTGGTGATCTTCATTAAAATGGATTTCTGGGAGGTTTATAACCCAGTTTCATTATGAGTCATTAACATGATGTGGCAATGAAACAATCAAAAACTCAACAACAGCAACAAAATACCCCCAAATCCTAAACTAATGTGATCTTGGGCTGTATGGAAAGGCAAAGTTTCCGGGAATAAAGAAGTGATATTCTCTCCATTCTGTCTTTATGAGACTTCATCTGCAGTATTGTATTCAGTCCTAAGAACCACAGTTTAATAATACATTTCCTGTTTGGCTTCAGTCCTCCAAACTTTTTCATCATACCCCAGAGCATGGGTATGATGGCTCCATGGCTCTATCTTCATCCTACAAAATCAAATTAAGCCTGATACTCATATTACATCAGTACAGTCTGTCCCTAGGACCCGTCCCTCCTTCTTAGTGGAGAGTGGAAAGCAGAGAACACCTAGCAGGACCTTCTTGGAAGGACAGCACCCAATAATAACTAGCAGTGTATAGTACCTAATATGCACCTAGCTAGGTAGCAGAATAAAGAGAGTGCAAATTAGCTTCGGACACTTACTAGCTGTATTACCCTAGAAAAGTCACATAACCTGATTTGTCTGTTTCCTCATCAGTAAAATGACCTGGAAAAAGGAATGGCCAACCACTTGAAAAACTGGAGAATCTCCAGAAGAGAACAACCAAGATAATGAATAACCTTGAACCCATGTCATATGGGATTAATTGAAGGAAGAAGACTTAGGGGAAACTCAGGAACTAATTCCCCCATGGAATTTTGTTTGTGCCCATAGGACAAAACTAAAATAAATAGGTAAATATTATAAAAAGATAAATTTATGCTTGATGTCATGAAAAACTTTCAAACAAGCATTCACCATCAATGGTGGATTGGGTTACTTCAAGACATAGTGAGTTTTTTCAGCATGGAAATCTTGAAAAAAAAAACCTGGCTTAACACTTGGTATCTAGATCTTTTATTTTATTTTTATTAAAGCTTTTTTATTTTCAAAACATATACATAGATAATTCTTTAACATTAACCCTTGCAAAACATTGTGTTCTAATTTTTTCTTCCTTCCCGCACCCCCTCTTCTAGATGCCACATAGTCCAATATATGTTAAACATGGCAGAAATAGGTTAAATCCAATATATGGCATCTAGATCTTAATGGGGATTTCTTTCAGGGATGGGTTGGAGTAGATTGTTACTAAGGTCTCTTCCAACTCTTAAATACTGTGTGCCAGGCACTGTATTACTTACTGGCAATATAAAAAGAGGCAAAAATGCCACTTATTTTTTTTCTGGGAGCTGACAATAGTTACCAGCTGTGTGGCTTTGTATTAGTCACTTAATTTCTGCCTGAATTTCATCAATAATAAAATAGAGATAATAAGAACATCTACCTTAAAGAGTTGTTGTAAGGCTCAAAATATTTGCCAAAAAAGTACTTAATACAGTATCTAGTTGTAATAAACAGTATCTAAATATTTCCCTTCTTTCCCTTCCCTCTTGACTATATACTGAGCATTAATATTTGGAAGAAAGTCTAACAGTCAGAACCTGGATAAATTATGATTATTGGGCTTTGTGTAATATCACATCTTTGAAGATTTCATAAATTCTATGTTTTCAAACTTACTCAAACATGAAATGATGCTTTACCGTGAACATGATTGTTCCCATAGGCAAAGACTCCCTGAGAGATTTGGATATCAGACTGATTTGAAGAACTTACTATAGACAGCTAAACAGGCGTGTGAGAGAGGGCTTAATACTAGAGGCAGTTAGATGGCTTAATTAATATTAATTGAATTAATAAATTAATTAATACTAATTAAATTAATATTTGTAAAGAATGCAGCACATTAATTTCGTACATAATAAGCACCTACAATGCTTCTTTCTTTCCTTTATTCTTCAGCCGTCATAGTCTTAGGCAGCCTTTGACCTTAGAAGATACTATCATATAACAGCCACATAGATTTTCCCTCTAAAATATTCCACTAGCCTTTCTCATTACAAGCCTTTTCAACTCTCAACTATACCCTTTCCATCTTTTCTCACCATTGCTAACTGTTGGGAAAAATGTATTTTTCATGCTGTTCTCAATTTACACAACCCTCAGGGATCATCTATAGTTTCCCTATGGATCTACAGAGAAAACATAGAAGCAAGTATGCAGGAAAGGGCCACTTGAAAGTGATAGATATTTCCTTCTGCCAAAGCAATCTTACCAAGCTAGAACCGTCTTGTCTGTGCATATATTCTGAGAGGACTGATAGTTTTTAAGCCATACTGAGAGAGTGGAGCCAGAAAAGGTCATGTTGGATCCAGAAAAAAATCCATACTGAATGCTTGACTCTCATAGCTCAGGTCCAGGGAAAGTATACATTTTTAAAGAATACCAGAACTTAAAACTGGTTGAAAAATAGTCAGATCCCTAAAACTTCCTGGATGCTGTTTAATGATCTGCTGCTAACCTCTCTAACCTGAATGTCTAGCCTTTTGAATAGTCCCTGCTTTCTGTCTATGCCATAAAAGGATGGGTTAAAGGAGCCAAGTATTTTGCCTGGAGTAGAGAAATCTCACATAAGAAACAATAGCATTTTCAAATATTTGAAGAATTGTGATCCTATATAAGCCTTTTCTTCTCCAGGCTAAACATGCTCAGCTCCTTCAAACAAACCTTTTTATGGAATAATATATCATCCTCAGGCCATGCTTCTGTTTATCAGTGTTTCTTATAATATGGTCCTTAGAGGTAGACACAATACTGCAGCTATAGTGTCTCTGATTTTTAGTTATATTTCAATACTTTAATGGAGTCTTGATCTCATTAGTCTAGGCATAGCTACTATCAATCAATCAATATTCCAGATACTATCTTAAGGATTAGGGATATAAAGACTAAAATGAAATAGGCCTTGCCCTCCAGGAGCTTACATTTAATAATCTATTAAAGTAAATCCTTGAATTCATGCAAGTCTTCTCATTCTGGTTGGTTACTTTCAAAATACTTCCATAAGTCCTTCACAAAAGATATATCCATTGCCCTGAAGGTCTTCTGGCTTTTTAAATATTCATTGTATTTCCATGCACCTCGTGGACTATAATATTCATCACTTTTCACTTGACTACATTACTGACTCACTTTCTGAACTTGCTATAGATGATGTCATTTATATTATTTTTTGAGTAACTGACATACACTGCAGGCTGCTTACTCCTATCATATATTCTTTCCACATCTTTTAGAATTGTGTAAATAGACTTAATGCTTCATAACTGGATTATATAGTCTATTTCTGCATTCTCTTGATGTGTGAAAGGCAGGGAATCAAGGAATTAATTAACAAGCATTTTAAAGTAGCCAATACAAGCCAAGTATTATGATAGGTGGCCGAGATTCAAGGCAAAAAACAAAAAAGCTCCTGCTCTCAAGGAGTTTACATTCTGAAAGGAGCATAGGGAATATAACATGAACACAAGTAAATATAAATAAATAAGATATTTTTGAGAAAGGAAGCACAAGTACCTGAGGACATCAGGAAAGACCTTCAGGCAGAGGTAGTACTTGAAATGAGTTTTGAAGAGAGCTGACTAGTCTAAGGAAAATATTGAAAGAATTAAAAAAAAAAAAAACACACAACTCCGGCTTTTACTAACCCAAAGCAACAATGTATTGCATTAGTCCAGTCCTGGGAAAATACTTCCTGCTTTATGAAAATAAATATTTATGTCATTATTTCTGGGAAGCATGTCTTTCCTAAATGAGATGTTCCTTTTTCTAAGTGAATGTTTATATTCTGCATACTTCCAACTATAATCTACTATCACTTATAAAGCACATGACTTGATTTTTAAACTATTTTTAGAGAATGCTTTGGACATTGTGTATAATCCTTCAGAAGTGTTACAGTTTTGGAAACAATCTCACATTCTAATTTCACACAAATAACCCTAGAACCATCACACTAAGGATTGTTATAGCCCCCATCATAATAGCATCCTGGAATAGATTTTCCTTCTAAAACCTGAAAATCTTTGTTAGTGAAAGATTGAACTCTTTTGTATTGGAAACGATAGAGGAGAATATATTCTTTAAATGAAAGAAGAAAAGGAACTTTTTTACTCATCTTTATGGGCTTAGCAGAAAGATAGATTAATATTCAACTAGACCAAGAAAAAATGAATTCTGCAGTCAATATCCATCACAGGAATCATACCAGACCAACATCCTTAAGCATTAAAATAGAAAAAGTCCTTAGGATGAGGGAGCCTCATCTCAATTTAATTCAGTAATGTTATTAATTTCCTTCTCTATACAAATCTGGATGCCAAGAAATGAGTAACATATATATTGGTCCAGATGTTTTAATAATATGAAAACTCTCTCCACTGATATCAATCTGCAACTTATCTGTACTTGAAAATCTTAGAGAATTGACTAGAGGAACAGAGAGTTTAAGTCATTTGCCTATAGTCATCAAGCTCATAGAGGTGGGCCTCCCCGACTCTTAAGTCAAAAATTCTTTGCATGAGTTTTGTGAATTTTTAGAAATATTATGATATAATTATCATGTAGTTGATATCCTGCTATCTAGGGGAGGGGTGGGGAGTAGGGGGGAAAATTTGTAACAGAAAGCTTTGTAAGGGTTAATGTTAAGGAATTACCCATACATATGTTTTGCAAATAAAAAGTATTAATAAAAAAAGAAATATTATGATAACTATATTTCATTCTGATTTTCTTTATAATCTTATTTATTTTGTTTTGTGCATTTCAAAGCATTATTTTGGAACTATCAGAGTCCCATGATACAAAAATACAAGTTAACAAATCCTACTCTGTTAGCCTCCAACCAACTGTCCCACGAAATATCACGAGAGATATATTAATTTAATGTTAGTAAATATTCACAAACTTAAGACACAATCTCTGCCATTAAATAATATATAATAAAGATGTGATATCTGGAGGAAACCATAGAAATTAGCTAATTCATTTTATAAATAAAGAAACTGAAGCCCAGATTATATGTTTGTAAGTAGTTTGACTTACCTATTATAGTAGTAGGTAGAAACTCAAGCACAGATAGCTAAATGAAAAAAAAAAAATTTCTAACATATAAGAGTTTCCCATAAGTAAAATGGGCAGACTTTTGGGAAGATGGAGGGCTTAGTGGCTTTCCCTCACCAAAGATTTTTGAGTGGAAGCTGGTCATTTATCAGTAATTTTATTTTTTTAAAGAGGTCTTTTCCACATATGGGTTAGTAAGATGACTTCTGTTGTTTTTCTCCTTATGAAATGTAAAAATCCTGTAAAATCACCCCAGTTGAAAGCACATATAGAATGGATGTAAGAGCCTCCAAATATTACTCTTTGCCTACAGGGTCTTTCTCTGCAATCCTTACACAACTGCCAAAGCAATTTTTGTAAGGCAAGGGTCTGATTGTGACATTCCCCATATCAAAAACCTTCATTGACTCACTATTATCTACATGATAAAATAAAAAATATCTTACTTGATTTTAAGAATTCTAAAGTCTGGATCTAACCTTCCTTGCCAGCCTTATGTCAAATTGTCTTTCTTCCTGAGCTGTATTACACCCAAACTGGACTACTTACTGATTGCTGTATCTAGCATGTCATGTTTGATCTCTCTACACTTATTTCCAAATGATCTCTCTATACTCATTTCCAAAGGATATGTAAAAAATCACAATTATACATATATATATATATATACATACATACACACACACACATATATATATACATATATACATACACACACACACACATATATGTAAGTTAAACTTCAAAATCCTAATTAAACCTAAAATGGTGAACAAATTTAAAGAACAGAAAATTGGGCAGTAAATGTCTACCTCCTCAGGCAAAGGGAAAGGGGTCAAGGTAATTAAGGTAACTTGCCATTTTTCTCATAGACTCTATAGGGAATTTTTCTAAACTTAAACCCATTTGACATAAAATTGCTTAAGGTCTAACTTTTTCTCAAAATAGTCACCCAGTTATTCATGAGACCTCCCTCTTTCAGCCTTCTTTCACTCTCACTCATAGTCTCTTTTGATTCTATTCTCTAGCCATAAGCAATAGTGAAAACAAAAACACTACCCATCTGATCAGAACTCAGTTCATTTAGCTCTCAGGTCAAACTTATCTACTATAAATCTCTTCATCTCTCATATAAATACCTGATAAAAAAGGAAGCCTGTCCTCCCCTCTGCCTGAGTCTACTCCCATGCTGGTATCCCAGTGGTCATTCTAATGATACAATTCAAAAGTTTTCACTCTATCAACAGAAGCCATTTTTCAAACATGCATTTTCTCCATATTTGGGAAGCTCCATGGGTTACAAATATATCATGTCCATTTTTTAAACTAAGAAAGCTAAAGCTTTTAGTGCTGAAATAACTTATTTAAAATCATATCGCTAGACAATGGTCTAATAAAAAACTCCCACCCATGATTTCTAGCTCTAAATGCTTTTTCCACTACACTGCATAAAGATAATAGGTTCTAGGTAGTAACTTCCAGCTAGTTCTTTGAAAGAGGGGGAAAAGTGATGGGGACTTAAGAGTTAGAAAAGAAATGCCATGTTATTTTCTGAATCCCTGGTCTATTTATCAACACTACCTAACAATTTTGGATTCTGCTCTCTTATAACTTGTATTCTAAATACAAAATAACTCACCACTTGCCATAGTCTAGGCGGCAATTTTATTTTGGAAAACATTTCATCTTTGCCTCATAAGGGATTTGGAGCAAGGTAGACCTGAGCTGAATTCTACCACTGGCATGAAATTTGCAGCTATAGATAAGGCACTTAATTTCAGTGAATCTTGCTTTCTTCACATGCAATATCCACCTCACTCTACTGCTATGAGACTTAAATAAGATAAAGTATATAAAGTGCTTTGCAAATCTTAAAGTGACACATAAAATTAGTTATCATTATCATTATTATTATTATTATAAATTTATCCCATTGTACTGTATACGATCAGAGACTTAAAACAGCATGGACTTCTGCACTGAAATCCCACAGCATATCCATCATTTCCTGTATTAGTCTAATTCATGGGTTGCATAGAGAGTGAAATGTAACTAACTCCAAGGGGGATAATCCAGTTTCCATGGGGCACACAACATACTTACATGCTGGAGAACAAATGCTAGCACCAGCTCTTGTCCCTGGACCTGTCTACTTTTTGCAATGATGGTTTTCTCACCCTTTTCACCCAGCACCTAACATCATTTGGGACTAGAATTCAGAAAAAGGCTGTTTAGGTCCAAAAGACTGAGTCATCACCTGAAGGATTTTCTAAGGATGTTCCTGAATTTGAAAATATACATATAGAGCTGATCCTTTGATCACGTGATACCAGTAGGTGAGTGGATGAATTCTTTTGTTCATCTTGTGGTGTTATCAACTGCAGAATCTGAGTCTTTGAGCAGCAAAGAGAACAACCTGAGAGCTAAAGAGTGCATTTGCCTGAAAAGAAAGATGATTTTTGTAGTAAAAAAAATGACAAAACATGAGAAATTTGTTATGATAAAAGGTAATGTTAAGAGAATAATACACAAATTAAATAGGGGAGTGTCTAATATGCAGACTAAATATCTGAATTGCATTTACATGGAAAACACTGATAATTTTGTCTTTTGAGGATTGAGAAAATAGCTATCCATGATTTAGAGTTTGAATTTGGGCTGCAAGGTATCCACATTTCATATTTTCTTTCACAAGATAGCACTGAATAATAGCAACAACAATATTTACATAATGCCTTAAGGTTTGCAAAACATTTTGCTTATATTGCCTCATTTGATCCTTGTGATGGCTGTGGGAGATTGGGGCTTTTATTAAACCCACTTTACAGATAGGGAAATTAGGAGTGAGAAAGGTTAAGTAAATTTCCAGTGTCGCAAAGTTAGAACATGTTTGAGGTGGGATATAAAGCCAGATCTTCCTGAGTCTAAGCTCAGTTGATCTATCCTTTTTCCTCCAGGGCCAGACTAGGGACAGTGTGAAGGGACAATCAAATAGCATAATTATACATTGAGCTATGAAAGTCTCTAAACAAGTGTCTAAAATTAAAAAAATCCAGAATTCATCCAGATGATCAATCCAGATTTATGAAATTCCAATTTATTGTACAACTATGTGGTGATGATATTCACCATTAATCATGGGATATGTTGTTAAAATCTACATGTTGGCACCTTTAATGGAAAATAAGGACAGGTTTCTATGACAAAGTGACAACAATGAGAATTCCAAACATAGATGAGTGACCCACACTTAGCAGCTGGCAGTTTAGACAGGCTAAATCCACAAATAGACTTAGGGCTAGACATCAGACATTATTTAAAATGACAAACTTCATGCTACTGAAAGAACATCACAGATATAGATAGACAAAGCAGCTACGAGTTATACAACGACATGATTCATTTCCAGAAGAAATCAATGTTGAGATGGCTTTTTTTTCCTGCTTTAGAACCAATAATGCAGTTGCCTATAATTAGGTAAACTTTCTTTACCCTATCAAAATAAACACCTAAGCCATAGTGAGACCATGAATACATCTCCGTTTCTTAGGAAAGGTACAGTATTTTAAACTAAGTACAATGAAAAGTTACATGAGTCAATCTACCGTAAATTTTCAGCAAATAGTATGTGTCATAGGAAATAACTTCTGCTTTTCTAAGGATCATAGATTTATTCAGTAGGATTTTTAGAAACAAGTGACAATAATTTTAGCTAAAGTAATTCCCTGGGTTCACTAAACCATAGCTGTCTGAAACTAGTTATTTCTAGAACTACATAAACCTAAAATAGCAAACATGTAAACAAAAAGCTATGGGTTAGAATTCATCAAATGAGAAATTTTTTTAAAAAAACTGAATTTTAAGGCAGAAAATATCACATCTGTTATCTATTTGTAGGTTTCAGATTTTAATGAATGTCACATCACTAATTTTTAAAATACCACTATAACCAGAAATTGAATTGTGCCATATATAATGAAAAAGAATGAATAAAAACTCACTAAGAAGTTTAAAAAAAGATGGTAATTTGAATTTCTTATTAAAACTCAAAAAATGAGACAGGAAGAGTGATATTGAACATATTTGTAGCCACCAAATTAGACTGTTATTATACTGTTCCTAATCCTATTATATAATTTAAATATCTTCATAATCAATACTATCTACTGCTTTTCATCTATGAGTTGGTAAGATAGCTAAAGTAAATTCTTCAGTTCTGCTGCAGTATATTTATTTCACATGTAGAAACATGGCTGACATATATGGCTTGGTTGTCAAATTTTGAAAATAGCAAAATTCCCTTCTGTCTAAAAGAGATGGACCATAGGTCTTACAGAACAGTCATATCTTGTGGATTCCTAGAATAACTGAGCAGAGTTTGCCACTTAGCCTGTATCAGATTGCCATGGTCCTATTATACAGTAGGTTTCTTGATTTTAGGTTGTATACTATTTATAGCCTCTTAGAAGCTATGAAGATGCACAAAAGGGTAAAGCTAGGTTGAGAACAGTTGTACTGGGTAAGGATAAGGTCGTTTGTGTTCATTTAATAAAAAGGGATATGAAAAATAAGATTCTCTCTCTCTCTTTCTCTTTCTCCCCTTCCCCCCAAATTTCTAAGCAATCCTAATGAAAAGTGTAATGAGAAGGAAAGTATACCGAACCCCATTATGTCTAGCATTATTTTTCACGTTATGGTCCTCAATTCTATCTTTAGGGACTGCCTTTAGAATTTTAAATCGATTTCTACATATGTATATATATTTGCCTATGCATGCATTTTCTCTCCAATCATAAGGAATTTGGAATATTATATGTATATCTACATATGCATTTATATTTAATATATACTTAAGTTGTTGTTTACTTGTTTTTCAGTCCAATTCTTCATGATCCCATTTGGAGTTTTCTTGGCAAAGGTACTAAAGAGATTCATCAATTCTTTCACCAACTCATTTTACAGATGAGGAAATTGAGGCAAGTGGGGGTTAAGTGAACTTTCCTGGGGTTACATAGATAGTAAAGATCTGAAGTCATGAAGATGAGTCTTCCTGACTCTAGACCTGAGCTCAATTCATTACCCTATCTAGCTGCTCCACATCTATAAATACAAGTATGGAAAACATTTTCTAATTCTTGGCAGATGTTTTGTGAGTAAAATCAGTAACAACATTCATAATAAAAATCTGTTTCTAGGGAGGAAAAAGTTAATTATTTAAATTGAACTTTAATGTCTCCAGCTATCATAATGGTGGTTTTTTACTTTAAACTAGAGCACTAGTTTATAAAGTTTTTCTTACTATTCCTGGAAAGGAGCAGAATTGATGAATCTAATCCAAAGGAAAATTATACATGTTAATCAGCATTGAATGAGCTAGAATCAGGATTTCTTAGCCCTACCACTGCCCATGTGATGTTAGGCAAATTAATTAACCTCTCTGGGCCTCAGTTTTCTCACCTATAAAATTAGAGGAAAGGTATAGTATTTTAGTTATATGTATGATTCTGTAGTTATATAGAAGATGGCTTATAGACAGTTACAGAACTTTGGCAAGACGGCAGTCATATTACTTAGACAGATTTCTTTCCTTGTGTGTTTCTGGCAACATTTTACAGCCACACATTCCTTTGGTGGTTTTAGTACCTTGGATACAAGGCTTTTGATGTGGAGAAGTCACATAGATGCCGTCTGGTTGCCATGGGTAACCAAAACACTTTTCCTATTTGACTCACCTTCAATTTTGAGGATCATTCTCTGACTTCCTGACATTGCTTGTGGGTGTCTGAGAATCCTCTCTGACTCTTGCTTTTATTTGTCCTTTAACAGGAAAGAGTAAGAGAGTAACAAAAGATAGATTCATGGGCCTTGCAACTTTGGAGGCATAAATTATTAAAAATATAAATGTATTCTGATAAGAGAGACAGAATTCAATCATAACTTCTTGATCCTTATCTAGTTTAATAAATCTCCCCCTTTAAATTATAGGTGATAAGAGTTTATCTTCTCTCTGCATGTGGAGCAGCCACCTTTCAAGGCAATGTCTTTGTCTTTCTAAAGAGTTTCCCTGAACTCTGAACACTAGAAAACTTCTTGAAGTCTTTTGCAATGCTAAGCGAGAGAAAGATAACAATAACTGAAAAAGTTCCATTCCATTCCTCCCTTTTATACTCCCAGATATAAGCCATGAGAGAAAGAGAATGTTGTTTCCCCTTTGATCATTGGTGTAATTTTGTTCAAGGTTTGAGTTGAGAAATTTAAAGACTTTTATTGTTGTCGTTCAGTCTTTTCAGTCATGTCCAACACCTTGTGGTCCCATTTGGGGTTTTCTTGGCAAAGATACTATATTGGTTTGTCATTTCCTTGTCCAGCTCATTTTATGGGTAAGGAAGTGGAGGCAAACAGGGTGAAGTGACTTGCCCAGGGCCACCCAGTAGTCAATGTCTGAGGCCAAATTTGACTCAAAAAGCTGTCTTACTGATTCCAACCCAGCACTCTATTCACTGTACAACCTCATTTAAAGTTGTCCTCATTTAAAGACTGGAGTAATTAAAAAGAAGACTCTCTTAAAAAAAAAAAAAAAAGATCTCTCCAAAATCACTCTTTGATTACAAATAAGGATATCTGTTGCTGTCCAGGGTAGTTTGATAGTACAGTTCAAAGGATCATAATGGGGAAAATCATTGCAGGGTGATGGTCTAAGAAATAACATAAGGGTCAAAAGATTGGAAGTCACAGTAAGGATTAAGAACAGGGTTTGGGGTTACAAGGAGGAAGAAAAGGTGGAGTGACAACAGATAGTTATCAGATAAAGCAATGTAGCATGATTCACAAAATGCTGGCCTTGGAATTAGGAAAATTTGAGTTCAGATCCTGCATCCAACACTTATTAATTATATAGCCCTGTGTAAGTAAACTTAACCTCTATGACCCTCAATTTCCTCGTTTGTAAAATAAATATAATTATACTGAAAATAATTAAGAGGATTGTTCAAAGGATAAAATGAAATGATGTTTATAAAATGTGTCAGGAACTTTAAAGTGGTGTAATAGATGTAAGATGATGCCCCTTTCAGATACTAGCTATTTTATTTATGGTAAGGGAATATATACAGTTCTGTGAGGACCTAAGAGAAAGGAACCCTTAGAAACAAATAATTATTGAAGGCAAATAAAATTGAAGTGTCTCTTACTCCAAACTGATTTTTATATGACTATTATAAAGACTTTCAGGTTGCTAGCTGATATGATCATGATAACTAAAACTTTGGAGACACTTTGAAACAAATGCATGTTGACTATTATGGTGAATTAGACAGAAATATGAATTTTGGTTTCTCACCCTAAGATAGAAGTGAGTCTCTTCACATTGGGAGATCCTAATTTGAGGGAAGAGAGGGACAGAAAAAGCAGAAATGAAAAGACTAAATCAAGAAGATGAATCTAAACGTTATGGTGACACATATATTTGGATCTCTGAAGAAACTGTCCATGGCAGATGTTCTGTAAATCATATGCAGTGTGTAATAGTTCCAAATATTGAAATCTTCCCATATTTCCATTTAATATGTGAATATTTCACTTAGTGTATAAATCAGTCTGGGATATCTTTCTACCAACCACTGATATCAACCAACTTATTAATGTATAATCTTAGAGTTGCCTAATATTCTCACAAGTTACATGACTTAACAATATATCTAGTTTTTGTTAAAGTAAGGATTTGAATTCAATTGTTTTTTGACTCTAATTCCTTCACCAAAATAAAATTTTGGTTGCTGATGCTTTAGAGTTTAGAGTGTTCTCTTTCTTTCTGAACATATAAGCTTTTGGTTATCATCTTCCCAGAAATATTTTTTAAAGACACTAATTATGCTTCCTCTGATTATTTGATATATTATATAATTTAAAGCAGTCAGTAGAAATGACTTTTTCACTTTAAGTGAAGGTGAACATACAGAGTTGATAACTTGCCTCTCTCATGAATCTTGCTAAAGATAATATATAGTGGTGTTTCTAATATATGAGCATAGCAGAAGAACTTGGAGATATTTGGATTGGGGGAGAGGTAATTTGAGGGAAATAAATATTGAAAAGGTTTTAAAACAGTAGAAAAATTAGGCATATTCTATATCTAGCACCAGAGAGGAAAATCAGAACAAATGACATTGTGAAGACTAAGATCGAGGAATAATAGAAGGAAGAACTTACTAATAAGTGGAGCTGTTTGAAAATGGAAAAAGGCTAGATCAGGAGGTAATGACTTCTCTCTATATTATAGGACTTCTAGCTACAGGAAATTTCGTCTAAGTCCCTTATTTTACATATGAGGAAACTAAGGTCCAGAGCTGTTGAGTTGTCCATGATCATACAGGTAGTAATCATCAGAGATGGGATTGCTAACAGATATGCTTGACTCCAGAACTAGTACTCTTTCCATTGTATCCCACTGCCTCCAAATGTTTAATTCTCTTATCACCAGAAGTCTTTAAGTATATTCAGATAACCATTTATCAGGGATAATGTCAATGGAATTCCTGTTTCAGATAAAATATACTAGTGTCATTTTTTTTCATTTAAACCTTGACTTTGAAATTTAAAAAAATAACTAAAGATAAAAATATAGAAATATAGAATCACAAAATATAATGTTTTTATTATACATATATATACATATATACAGACTAGTTTCTAGAATAAATTTCTCTTCAAGAATATGAATCAGTAATAATATTAATAGAACAAATGCAATTCAAAAACTCATCTAAAAGAAAAGAATCTAGTTTGATTCTGTGATGCAAAAAGTAAATAACATCTAATCATACTATATTATTTGATAATAATGCTGTAGGACCCTTCCTGTTCATCCATTGTTAGTAATTTTATAAGTAAATAGGAAGAAGTGGGGAAAGCATGAAATCAAGATGGTAGAATTGTAGGAAGCAGTATATCCAAGTTCCCTTCCATACAACTCCTCCAAACAGATGTAGAAAATGTGTCAGGTTGAATTCTGATAAGAAATTTCAGAAAAATTCATAACAAGTCTTTTGTCTAGCCTTCCTCAGCACAGGAAGATAGACGGAAAGATCTGTAGATGCTGGGTGGTCCAGGCCCCAGGGAAAGGATGCGCATTTAGACAAGATGAGGTCTTGGGCCCAAAGTGAAGTATCATAGGAGTCATACCAAGGTACCAGAATGGGCAAAAGTGCAAACTGACAAATTTTGTTGCCAACTATGCAATTTTGATTTATAAATACAGAGGAGTTTGAGAAGAAGAGCAGTACACACAGTACATCCTAGGTAGGGAAATCTCCAGTGCTGTACTGAGAGAGCAGGAAAGTCAAAAACATGTGGAAGCAATGATGGTGTGTTTCAGCCCCCAAGAGCAGAAAACAGTTGAAGTTCTAGCATCTTGTTGAGTCTGCAGGAATAACTGGGGAAGAAATCCCAGAACAAAGGGGAACCTATGATTTTATCACTCTGAACTAGCAGAGCTTTCTAACTAGCTGATAAACAACTCAGTTCAACAGCAGTCTATTGTTACTTAGATCCAAAGCTCAATCAGGAACTTGTAGCAATCAGACCAAAAGGAAAGCAATGTGACTCTCCCTCTTATGTTAGAAGCATTGAAAGATTATAGGTCTCTAGCATGTTCCTGAGATTCTAGAATTTAAACAAATTTCAATATCCCAAGAAAATAGCATCAAGGCAGCAGGACCAAGCCAGATCTTCCCCGCAGAAGTGCCTATAGATGCCAAACTGAACATCAAGTCTGAAATCAGGAAGTGGGTTAAAAAATGAGCAAACATACAAAAAAGAATCCCACCATAAAGAACTACTAAGGTGACATGAAAGATCAAGACAAAGACCTAAAACAAATGATTCCAAGGCATTTACAAGCAAAACTTAAAAGAAAAACACAGGTTAGACATAAAAGCAATTAGAATTCCTGGAAGAGATGAAGCAAGAGTTTAAAAAAATTAAAAATATTTTCAAAAGACATGAGAGGATATTAGGGGAACAAAATTGGAAAAGAAATGATAGCTATGGAAGAAAAAAATTGGAAATAAAATTAATAGTTTGGCAGAGATTAAAACTTTTTCTAAGCAACAAATTGCTTCAGAATTTTAATGGATTATAAAGAAGTCAATGACTCCATGGTGCAACAAGAAATAATAAAATAAAACCAAAAGGTTGAACATATAGAGGGTAAAAGGTATTGTAATGCATAACCAAAAAATGCTGACTTGGAAAACTGACTGAGGGGAAAAAAATTTAAGAATCATTGAACTAACTGAACTTCATGGTCATCCTATTTAAAGAAATCACAAAAGAAGCCTGTCTGGATCTACCAGAATCAGAGAAAAAAGTGGAAGTAACAAGAATCCAATTACCTCTTTTAAAAAATTCCTAAATGAAAATTCCTAGGAACATGTTATCAAAAATCCAGACCTCCACTGTCAAAGAAAAAAATATAGCATATAGTCAGAAAGAAAGAATTCAGCCACAGCAGCCACAATCATCACACTTTGATGAAAAGGTGAACTTAGAAAACAATATTACAGAAGACACTGTATTAGGCTTACAGTCTAGAATAATTAAGTGTATAATGTAAAATGATCATGCTTTTCCTGAAACACATATGTAGATATATCTATTAACAATGTAAATATATATGTATACATTGTTATGTAGATATGTGTGTGTATGTACAATATATAGCTAGATATAGATACAGATATATTTGAGGCACCTTGTGATTTAGTGGATTAAGCAACAGGTCTGGAGTCTGAAAGACTCATCTTCCTAAGTTCAAATCTGGCTTTAGACACTTACTAGATGCCCAAACCTCTGCAAGTCTCTTAACCTCTGTTTGCCTTAATCCATGGGAGAAGGAAATGACAAATCATTCTATTATCTTGGTTCTGAAATTCCCATGAGTTGACAAAGAGTTGGACATAATTGAAAAACTGTATAACAACTAAAAGATATGTGTGTATATGTTTGCATAGATATGCAAGTATATATATATATATATATATATATATATATTATATATATATGTTATATATATATGTATTTTGTATGTTTGTATACCACAAATATGGATATATGATATATTAAATAGAAAGATAGATAGATATTTACATTAATGCTATAGTGTCAGGCCTAGTGTCACAAAGACTTATTTCTTTGTTCAAATCTGGCCTCAGACACTTATGAACTAAGTGCCCTGGGCAAGTCATTCAATATTCTTTGCTTTAGTTTCTTCATTTATAAAATGAACTGGGGAAAATGGCAAACTATTCTAGTATCTGTCAAGAAAACCCCAAATAGGGTCATGAAGAGTTGGATACGAATGAAATGATTGAATGAGAAAAAGATATGTGTTCACATAGTTGTATAGCTATGCATATGAATATACATATATGTATTGTGTATACGTACTTGCATACTAGTAGCCTAGCAATAATTCTGATGCACTTTCATTACCTCTTTGAATTTTATTGTGAGCCCAGATTAATTCAGAGGGAGCTAGAGAGATCAGATTCTGAAAACCACTTCCAGAAACAAAATTGCTGCTAATATCTCTGTAACAGAGAAGATACCGGCAGTGGAATTGCCTCATAGTCATACACACTTTGTGTAACAGGAAGAAAATAATGGAAGTGGTAAAAGCACATGCTATCTGTGTTTATGATCCTCTTTCTCAATTCTTACTTCTGGTTAGTTACTTGTTAGTTTCACTGAAACTGAGCATCTAGATATTCCCTATATAAGACATTGCATCTTCTTCTTGTCTCTCTTTCTTCCCTTTGCTCTCCATATTAAGAGGGTACATTTTTAATTTTTATGTTCATAATCCTTACTTCCTCAAGCACAACTCAGTTGGTACCTGGTATATGAGACTTTTCCTTACTTCTCTCCCAAAGTAATTATTTTATATTACTTTGTAATTACATATATGATATAATTATCACTAGAACTAGAATAAAAATTCCTTGAGGGCTGTCTTAGAGGCAGCTTTTGGCACAATGAATAGAGTACTTGACTTGAAGTTAGGAAGACCTGAATTCAAATCCAGACATTCTTCAACCCTGAGCAAATCACTTAATTTCTATTTGTCTCAGTTTCCTCAACTACAAAATGGAAATAGTAATAGCATATACCTCCCAGAATAATTGTGAGCATCAAATTACATAATTGTAAAAAGTGCTTGCCTCAATAGTATACATATAGTGAGCATTAAATATAATTGTTTAATACTTTCCCTTTCTTGTCTTTGCATGCCTAGAACCTGGCATAAGGTTTATTTATTTTTTTTCAAATTGCTTCTGAATGTCATAAATCAAGATTATAAATTAACTAATAGAGAATTGGAAGGCTCTTACAATATGGTGGAGAGAAGCCAGGAAGTTGCCTGAGCCCCTTCCAGTTTCCCTTGGAGAAAACATTAAATAAAGCTTCTAGACAGTGTTTGGAGTGACAGAACCTACAAAAAAATGGAATGAAACAAATTTCTAGTTTAAGATAAAATTTTTTAAAAGGTCTTCAGGAAGGGTCTGTCTCCTTTGAGTAAAAAGGGTGTACAGACCCAGACAGACATGGTAAAAGCAAGCAGCATTCTTACTAACAACACAGATAAGAAAGCCAAAACCACTCAATCCTGACTCAACAGGACAGAAGCATAGCATGTCAGTGATAAAATCTTTAGTCTCAGAACAGAAAGCAAATTGCCAGCCCTAGAAACTAGACAAGAGGTCTGGGCTACTTCAGCACAGGGAGCAAGCTACCAGCATTTGAGCTCCCAGCACTCAAAGCCCATGACCTCAGTGACCCTACCATGTCTGCCAGCACACTTCCATTGAAGAAAAAAAACTTCTTAAAATGTATAATCAGTTAAATGGAAAAGAAGGTTCAAAAGCTAAGTGAAGAAATAAATACTTTAAAAATTAGAATTGGGCAAATGGAAGCTAATGACCCTATGATACATCAAGATTTAGTCCAACACACTGATGCATTGTTGGTGGAGCTGTGAACGGATACAGCCATTCTGGAGAACAATTTGGAGCTATGCTCAAAAAGTTATCAAACTGTGCATACCCTTTGACCCAGCAGCATTTCTATTGGGCTTATATCCCAAAGAAATCATAAAGAAAGGAAAAGGCCCCACATGTGCAAGAATGTTTGTGGCAGCCCTTTTTGTAGTGGCTAGAAACTGGAAATTGAATAGATGCCCTTCAATTGGAGAATGGCTGAATAAATTATGGTATATGAATATTATGGAATATTATGTTCTGTAAGAAATGACCAGCAAGATGATTTCAGAGAGACCTGGAGAGACTTACATGAACTGATGCTGAGTGAAATGAGCAGAACCAGGAGATCATTATACACGGCAACAACAGTACTATATGATGATTAATTCTGATGGACATGGCTCTCTCCAACAATGATATGTTTCAAACCACCTCCAAATGTTCACTGAAGAAAGCCATATACACCCAGAGAGAGGGATGTGAAATGTGGACCACAACATAACATTCTCATACTCCTTGATTGATGTTTGCTTACATTGTGTTTCCTTTATCTGATATATCATTTGTGTAGATAAGATTTTTCTTTCACAACAAAGATAAGTTTGGAAATATGTATACATATATTCGATTTGCCAATATTTTAACATAATTAACATGTAGTGGATATCCTGCCATCTAGGGGAGGGGTGGGGAAGTTGGGGGGAAAAATTTCTAATGGAAAGCTATGTAAGTGTTATTGTTGAAGAATTACCCTCACATATGTTATGCAAATAAAATAAAATTAAAAAAAAAAGATTTAGTCCCACAAAATCAAAAGAATAAAAATATAGGAGAAAATTTAAAATACCTCATTGGAAAAAACAACTGACCTGGAGAATAAATACAGGAGAAATAATTTAATAATTATTGGACTAACTGAAAGCCATAATAAAAAATTGAGGTTGAAAAGCATCATTCAAGAAATTTTCATGGTATACTTAGAGAACCCTAGAGACTCAACTAAAAAACTACTAGAAACAATTCACAACTTTAGTAAAGTTGCAGGATTCAAAATAAATCCACATAAATCATCAGCATTTTATATATTACCAATAAAGTTCAGCAGCGAGAGATAGAAAAAGAAATAACATTCAGAATAACAGATTATAGCATAAAATATTTGTGAATCTATCTGCCAAGAAAATGTCAGAAACTATATGAACTAAACTACAAAACACTTTCCACACAAATAAAATCAGACCTAGTCAATTGGAAAAACATTAAGTGCTCATGGGTAGGCCGAGCGAATATAATAAAAATGACAATACTACCCAAACTAATTTACTTATTTAGTGCCATACCAATCAAACTCCCAAGAAATTATTTTACAGATCTAGAAAAAATAGTAGCAAAGTTGATTTGGAAGAAAAAAAGGTCAAGAATTTCAAGGAAATTAATGAAAAAAAAGACAGATGAAGGTGGCCTTGCTGTACCAGATTTAAAACTATATTATAAAGCAGTGGTCATCAAAACCACTTGGTACTGGCTGAGAAACAGAGCAGTCAATCAGTGGCATAGGATAGGATATCAGGACAACCTGGGCAATAACGTTAGCAATTTAGTGTTTGATAAACCCAAAGACCCCAGCTTTGGGGATAAGTACTCACTATTCAGCAAAAAACTGGTGGGAAAATTGGAAACTAGTGTGGAAGAAATTAAGGCTGGACCCACACCTAACACAGCACACCAAGATAAGATCTAAATGGGTTCATGATCTAGATATAAAGAGTGATATTATAACCAAATTAGAGGAACATAGGATAGTTTACCTCTCAGACCTGTGGAGATGGAATAAATTTATGTCCAAAGAAGATCTGGAACTCTTAATTGAACACCAGATAGATAATTTTGATTATATTAAGTTAAAAAGTTTCTGTACTAACAAAACTAATGCAGACAAGATTAGGAGGGAAGCATCAAATTGGGAAATCATCGTTATATTTAAGGGTTCTGATAAAGGTCTCATTTCTAAGATATATAGAGAATTGTGTCATATTTATAAGAATTCAAGCGATTCTCCAGTTAATAAATGGTCAAAGGATATGAACAGACAATTTTCAGAGGATGAAATTAAAACTATTTATAATCATATGAAAACGTGCTCCAAATCACTATTGATCAGAGAAATGCAAATTAAGACAACTCCGAGGTACCACTACACACCTGTCAGATTGGCTAAAATGACAGGAAAAGATAAAGATGAATGTTGGAGGGGATGTGGGAAGACTGGGACACTGATGCATTGTTGGTGGAGGTGTGAACGGATCCAACCATTCTGGAGAGCAATTTGGAGCTATGCTCAAAAAGTTATCAAACTATGCATACCCTTTGACCCAGCAGTGTTTCTATTGGGCTTATATCCCAAAGAAATCATAAAAGAAGGAAAGGGCCCCACATGTGCAAGAATGTTTGTGGCAGCTCTTTTTGTAGTGTCTAGAAACTGGAAACTGAATGGATGCCCATCAATTGGAGAGTGGCTGAATAAATTATGGTATATGAATGTTATGAAATATTATTGCTCTGTAAGAAATGACCAGCAGGACGATTTCAGAGAGGCCTGGAGAGACTTGCATGAACTGATGCTCAGTGAAGTGAGCAGAACCAGGAGATCATTATTCATGGCAACAACAATACTATATGAGCATCAGTTCTAATGGACATGACTCTCTTCAACAATGAAATGCTTCAAACCAGTTCCAATTGTTTGGTGAAGAGAGCCATATACACCCAGAGAGAGGGATGTGAAATGTGGACCAAAACATCACATTTTCATGTTCTCTATTGCATTATATTTCCTTTATTGGATTATTCTTTCTTGTAGATACGATTTCTCCTGCACAAAAAATGATGTGTGGCAATAACTATACATATATTCGATTTTTAAGTATTCTAACATAATTATCATGTAGTGGATATCCTGCCATCTAGGGGAGGGGTGGGGAGTAGGGGGGAAAAATTTGTAAGAGAAAGCTTTGTAAGGGTTAATGTTTAGGAATTACTCATACATATGTTTTGCAAATAAAAAGTATTAATAAATAAATAAAGAAATTTTCAAGGAAAATTACCCTGATATCCTAGAACCTGAAGGTAAAGTAGTAGTTGAAAGAATCCACTAAACACCTCCTGAAAGAGATCCCCAAATGAAAATTCCAAGTAATATTCTAGCCAAATTCCAGAATTAAAAGGTGAAGCAGAAGATACTGAAAGCAGCCAGAAGGAAATAATTCAAATATTGATGAATCACTTTCAGGATTACATAGAATTTAGCATTTTCTACATTAAAGGACTGGAGGACCTTGAACATGATATTCCAAAAGGCAAAAGAGCTTGAACTACAACTAAGGATCAACTAACCAGAAAAATTGTGCATAATCTTTCAGGAGAAAAGATGGAAATTGCCATCTTCGGGGGGGCTTCTGATCCTTTCTAAAGAAAAGACTAGAACAATACAGAAAATTTGATTTTCAAATACAAGAATCAAGAAAAATACAAAAAGGTAAATAGGAAAGAAAAAAATATTGTTCAAAGGTTAAACTATATACATCCCTATATGGAAAAATAATATAGCTTTTAAGAACTGTATCTTTATTAGGGCAGTTAAAAGAGGTATACATAAAAAGAGAGCATGGGTGCAAGTTGACTTTGAAAAGATGATACAAAAAAGAAATTAAGGGGTGGAAAAAAATTGCTCTGGGAGTCAAAATCAGATAAATTATATCATGTGAAGGGTCACAAAAAACTTATTAACATAGAAAAAAGAAAGGAAGGAGAAGAGCATTATTTGAACCTTAACCTCATCCAATTTGGCTCCAAAAGGGAATAGCATATACATTCAATTGGGTATCGAAATGTGTCTTACTCTATAGGAAATTAAGAGAAGAAAAATGCAAAAAAAAAAGGAGCAGTGGATAGAAAGCAGGGCAGATGGATGAAGGTGGGGATCAGAAGCAAAATACTGGTGAGAAAGGACAGGATGAAGAGGGAAAAAATATAAAAAAGGGGGAAAAATAGGATACAGGGAAATACATTGTTGGTAATCATAACTGTGAAAGGGAATGGAAAGAACTCTCATGTAAAATGGAAGTAAAAAGCAGAGTGGATTAAAAATCAGAATCCTTCAATATGTTCTTTACAAGAAATGCATTTGAAGTACAGAGATACACACAGAGTAAAAGTAAAACAGTAGACCAGATTTCATTGTTTTAGCAGAAATTTTTAAAAGGGGATAGAAATCCTGATCTCAAACAAAACAAAAGCAAAAACAAATCTAATTAAAAGAGGAAAGGAAGCAAACTACATCTTGCTGCAAGTTACCATAGACAATAAAGTAATAGCAATACTAAACATATATTCACTAATTATATATATATATACATATACGCATATATGTATATATATGTATATATGTATATATACATATATATATATATATGTTATTCAAGTTCTTAGAGAAGTTAAGTGAGTTATAGACAGAAATCGAAAGCTAAACTGTAATAGTGGGAGACCTCAACCTACCCCTCTCAAGACTAGATACATCTAACCACAAAATAAACATGAAAGAAGTTAAGGAAGTAAAGAGAATTTTAGAAAAGTTAGATATGAAGGACCTCTGGAGAAAATTGAATGAGAATAGAAAATAATGTACCTTTTTTTTAGCAATATGTAGCACCTACACAAAAATTGACCATATATTAAGGTATAAAAACCTTGCAGTTAAATATTAATTACATTCTTTTCAGATCATGATACAACATGGAAAGTTAGATTAAAAACTATTTGGAAATTATATAATCTAATGCTACAAAATGAGTGGTTCCAACAATGTATAACAGAAATAATAATTTCATCAAAGAGAATGACAATAATGAGACAACATTCCAAAACTTATTAAATGTAGCCAAAGCAATTATTTGGGGAAATTTTGTATTTCTACATGCTTACATGAATAACATAAAGAAAGAGGAGATAAATGAATTGGGAGTGCAACTAAAAAAAAAAAACAAGAAAAAGAACAAATTAAAAATGCCCAATTAAATACCAAATATGACATTCTGGAAATCACAAGTGAGATTAACAAAAATTGAAAATAAGAAAACTATTGAACTAATAAATAAAACTAAGAGATGCTTTTCTGAAAAAATATTAAGTAAATCTTTAGTTAATATGGTTAAAAAAAAGAAATCCAAATTACCAGTATCAAAAATGAAAAGGGTGAATTCAGTCATTACCAATGAAGAAGAAACTAAAGCAATAATTAGGAAATTTCTAAGTGAAATATATGAATATTTACAAAAATATAAATTGGCCAGATTAAGAGAAGAATAAATAGAACATTTAAATAACCCCATTTTAGAAAAAATAAATAGAACAGAATATTAATAAACTCCCTAAGAAAAAAATCTCCAGGGCCAGATGGATTTACATGTGAATTCTACCAAACATTTAAAGAAAAATTAACTCCAATGCTATATAAA
>JAJPUD010005691.1:0-76719 GCA_023553655.1 Myrmecobius fasciatus | reverse complement strand
TAGACAATGAAGCAGTATCAATACTTAACATATATGCACCAAGTGGTATAGCATCCAAATTCCTAGAGGAGAAGTTAAGAGAGATGCAAGGAGAAATAGACAGTAACACTATACTAGTGGGAGATCTCAACCTTGCTCTCTCAGAATTAGATAAATCAAATTCCAAAATAAATAAGAAAGAAGTTAGGGAGGTTAACAAAAGGCTAGAAAAGTTAGGTATGATAGATCTCTGAAGGAAATTGAATGGTGATAGAAGGGAGTATACTTTTTTCTCAGGGGTTCATGGAACTTATACAAAAATTGATCATGTGTTAGGGCATAAAAACCTCAAAATCAAATGCAGAAAAGCAGAAATAGTAAATGCATCCTTCTCAGATCATGATGCAATAAAACACATGCAATATAAGGCCAGGAGAAAATAGACCACAAGTTATTTGGAAATTAAATAATCTAATCCTGAAGAACGAATGGGTGAAAGAGCAAATTATAGACACAATCGAAAATTTCATCCAGGAGAATGACAACAATGAGACAACATACCAAAATTTGTGGGACTCGGCTAAAGCGGTTATAAGGGGTAATTTTATATCTCTAGATGCTTACTTGAGTAAAACAGAGAAGGAAAAGATTAATGAACTGGGCTTACAATTAAAAAAGCTAGAAAAAGACCAAATTAAAAACCCTCAATTAAATACCAAATTGGAAATTCTGAAAATTAAGGGGGAGATCAATAAAATTGAAAATAAGAAAACTATTGAATTAATAAATATAAGTAAGAGTTGGTTTTATGAAAAAACCAACAAAATAGATAAGCCCTTAGTTAATCTGATTAGAAAAAGGAAAGAGGAAAAGCAAATTATTAGTCTCAAAAATGATAAGGGAGAACTTTCCTCCAATGAAGAGGAAATTAGAGTAATAATTAGGAGTTTCTTTGCCCAACTTTATGCCTATAAATTTGATAATGTAAATGAAATGGAGGAATATCTACAAAAATATAGATTGCCAAAGTTAACAGAAGAGGAAATAAATTATTTAAATAGCCCTATTTTGGAAAAAGAAATAGAACAAGCTATTAATCAACTCCCTAAGAAAAAATCTCCAGGGCCAGATGGATTTACATGTGAATTTTACCAAACATTCAAAGAACAATTAATCCCAATACTATATAAACTATTTGAAAAAATAGGGAAAGAAGGTGTACTACCAAATTCCTTCTATGACACAGATATGGTGCTGATAGCTAAACCAGGTAGGGAGAAAACTGAGAAAGAAAACTATATACCCATTTCCCTAATGAATATTGATGCAAAAATCTTAAATAAGATTTTAGCAACAAGATTACAGAAAGTCATCCCCAGGATAATACATCATGACCAAGTAGGATTTATACCAGGAATGCAGGACTGGTTCAATATTAGTAAAACTATTAGCATAATCAATTATATTAATAACCAAATTAATAAAAACCACATTATTATCTCCATAGATGCAGAAAAAGCCTTTGATAAAATCCAACACCCATTCCTATTAAAAACACTGGAGAGTATAGGAATAAATGAGCTTTTCCTTAAAATGATTAGTAGTATCTACTTAAAACCTTCAGCAAGCATCATATGTAATGGAGTCAAACTAGAACCATTCCCAATAAGATCAGGAGTGAAACAAGGCTGCCCACTGTCACCATTACTATTTAATATTGTATTAGAAATGTTAGCTTTAGCAATAAGAAAAAAAAAAGAGATAAAAGGAATCAGAGTAGGTAGTGAAGAAACCAAATTATCACTCTTTGCAGATGACATGATGGTATACTTAGAGAACCCTAGAAACTCAACTAAAAAACTACTAGAAACAATTCACAACTTTAGCAAAGTGGCAGGATACAAAATAAATCCACATAAATCATCAGCATTTTTATATATTACCAATAAAGTTCAGCAGCAAGAGATACAAAAAGAAATTCCATTCAAAATAACTGTTGATAGTATAAAATATTTGGGAATTTATCTGCCAAGGGATAGTCAGCAACTATATGAACTAAATTACAAAACACTTTCCACACAAATCAAATCAGACCTAGTCAATTGGAAAAACTTAAAATGCTCATGGGTAGGACTAGCGAATATAATAAAAATGACAATACTACCCAAACTAATTTACTTATTTAGTGTCATACCAATCAAACTCCCAAGAAATTATCTTACAGATCTAGAAAAAATAGTAGCAAAGTTCATTTGGAAAAACAAAAGGTCAAGAATTTCAAGGGGATTAATGAAAAAAAAGGCTGACGATGGTGGACTTGCTGTACCAGATCTAAAACTATATTATAAAGCAGCAGTCATCAAAACCATTTGGTACTGGCTAAGAAATAGAGTAGTCGATCAGTGGAATAGGATAGAATCACAAGACAAACTAGGCAATAACTATAGCAATTTGGTTTTTGATAAACCCAAGGACCCCAGCTTTTGGGATAAATATTCACTATTTGACAAAAACTGCTGGGAAAACTGGAAACTAGTGTGGAAGAAATTAGGGCATGACCCACATCTAACACCACATACCAAGATAAGATCTAAATGGGTTCATGATCTGGATATAAAGAGTGATACTATAAGTAAATTAGAGGAACGTAATATAGTTTACCTCTCAGACATATGGAGATGGAATAAATTTATGTCCAAAGAAGAACTGGAACTCTTAATTGAAAACCAGATAGATAACTTTGACTATATTAAGTTAAAAAGTTTTTGTACAAACAAACCAATACAGTCAAGATTAGGAGGGAAGCAATAAATTGGGAAATCATCTTTACATTTAAGGGTTCTGATAAAGGTCTCATCTCTAAAATACATAGAGAATTGTCTCATATTTATAAAAATTCAAGCCATTCTCCAGTCGATAAATGGTCAAAGGATATGAACAGACAATTTTCAGAGGATGAAATTAAAACTATTTATAGTCATATGAAAAGGTGCTCCAAATCACTATTGATCAGAGAAATGCAAATCAAGACAACCCTGAGATATCACTTCACACCAGTCAGATTGGCTAAAATGACAGGAAAAGTTAATGATGAATGTTGGAGGGGATGTGGGAGGGCTGGGACACTGATACATTGTTGATGGAGCTGTGAAGGGATACAGCCATTCTGGAGAACAATTTGGAGCTATGCTCAAAAAGTTATCAAACTGTGCATACCCTTTGACCCAGCAGCATTTCTATTGGGCTTATATCCCAAAGAAATCATAAAGGAAGGAAAAGGCCCCACATGTGCAAGAACATTTGTGGCAGCCCTTTTTGTAGTGGCTAGAAACTGGAAACTGGATAGATGCCCTTCAATTGGAGAATGGCTGAATAAATTATGGTATATGAATATTATGGAATATTATTGTTCTGTAAGAAATGACCAGCAAGATGATTTCAGAGAGACCTGGAGAGACTTACATGAACTGATGCTGAGTGAAATGAGCAGAACCAGGAGATCATTATACACAGCAACAACAGTACTATATGACGATCAATTCTGATGGACATGGCTCTCTTCAACAATGAAATGTTTCAAACCACCTCCAATTGTTCACTGAAGAAAACCATATACACCCAGAGAGAGGGATGTGAAATGTGGACCACAACATAACATTCTCATACTCCTTGATTGATGTTTGCTTACATTGTGTTTCCTTTATCTGATATATCGTTTGTGTAGACAAGATTTTTCTTGCACAACAATGACAAGTTTGGAAATATGTATACATATATTCGATTTGCCAATATTTTAACATAATTAACATGTAGTGGATATCCTGCCATCTAGGGGATGGGTGGGGAGTTGGTGGAAAAATTTGTAACGGAAAGCTATGTAAGGGTTATTGTTGAAGAATTACCCACACATATGTTATGCAAATAAAAAAAATCAATTATTAACAAAAAAAAGATTTAATAAAAATAAAATAAATATCAATTTAAAAGTAAAAAAAAAAAAAAGAAAGTGACTATGGATCACAACATAGCATTTTCATGCTTTCTGTTGATGTTTGCTTGCATTTTGTTTTCCTTCACAGGTTTTCTTTTTCTTTCTAGATTTGTTTTTTTCTTATATAGCAAGATAACTGTATAAATATGCATACATATATTGAATTTATCATGTATTTTAACATATTTAATATATATTGGATTACCTGCCATCTAGGGGAAGGGGTGGGGGAAGGAGGGAAAAATTTGGAATAGAAAGTTTTGCAAGGGTCACTGTTGAAAAATTACCCATGTATATGTTTTGTAAATAAAAAGCTTTAATAAAAATAAAGACATCCAAATAAAATAAAATAACCCTACACAATATAAAATATTTGAAAGCCTACATGCTCAGACAATTATGTAGACCACAATTACAAAACACTTTTCCACAAATAAAGTTAGATCTAAATAATTCAAAAAATATCAATTGTCCTTGGACTAGCTGGGCCAATATAATATAAATGACAATTCTCCCTAAATTAATATACATATTCAGTGTCATACCAATGAAACTACCAAAAAGTATTTTATAGAACTAGAAAAATAACAAAATTCATCTAGAAGAACAAAAGGTCAGCAATATCAAGGAAAGTAGTGAAAAATAAATGCAAAGGATATTGGCTTGGCTGTACCAAATCAAAAACTATGTCATAAAGTGGCAATCATCAAAACTAATTAATGTTTTGCTAGCTACAAAATGGAATGGTGCACCAGTGGAATGGTAGGTACACAAGATACAATAATCATTGACTATAGAAATTTACTGTTTGATAAATCCAAAGACTCCAGATTCTGGTATAAGAACGCAATCTTTGACAAAAACTGCCTGGAAAACTGGAAAGTAAGGTGGCAGAGACTAGGTATTGACCAACATCTCATATCTGATACCAAGATAAATTCAATGGGTACATGATTTAGATGTAAAAGGTGATACCATAAGGAAATAAGGAAAGCAAAGAATAGTTTGCCATTCATATCTATAGAGAAAGAAAGAATTTATAACTAAACAAGTGTTACAGAATATTATGAAATGAAAAATGAATATTTATTATTAACATTAAATTTAAAAGTTTCTTTTTTATTTATTTGTTTTTTTTGACACGTAGCCAATTCCAACAAGATTAGAAGGAAATTAGAATGCTTGAAAACTTTATTTACAGCCAGCACTTTTGATAAAGTTCGTATTTCTCAAATATACACAAAATTAAGTCAAATTTTTAAGAATACAAATTATTTCTCAATTGAGAAATGGTCAAATGTTTTAAACAGATCAAGAAATTAAAGCTATTAATAGGCATATTAAAAAAGTTCTCTAAATCATTATTGATCAGAGAAATGCAAATTAAAAGAACTCTCTTGTGCCACCTCAAACTATCAGATTGATTTATATGACAGAAAAGAAAAATGAGAAATGTTGCAAAGGGCCTGGGAAAATTCAAGCATTGCTGATGAAGTTGTGAACTGATCCAACCATTCTGAAAAGCAATAAGGAACTATGCTCAAAGTGCTATAAAGTTATGCATACTCTTTGACACAGCAATATCCTTACTAGGCCTTCATCCCAAAAAATTATAAGAAAGAGAAAAGAACCCACATATACAAAAATTTTGTAGCAGTTTTCTTTATGGTAGAAAAGAATTGGAAATTGATAGGATGCCCATCAACTGGATGATAGCTGAACAAATTGTAGCATATGAATGTAATGGAATATTATTTTTCTATAAGAGATGATGAGCAGATTTCAGAAAAACCTAGAAAGGTTTGCATCAACTGATGCTGAGTTAAGTGAGCAGAATAAGAACATTATACACCATAAGAGCAACATTATATGATGCTCAATCTTGATAGACTTAGCTCTTTTCAGCAATACAATAATCTAAGACAATTCTAAAAGACTCATGGTGGAAAATTCTGTCTACATCCAGAGAAAGAACCATGGAATATGAATGCAAATGGAGGCATGCTATTTTCACTTTTATTTTGTTTTTTTTTTCTTTCTTGTGGCTTTTCATTTTTGTTCTGATTCTTCTTTTACAATATAACTAATGTGGAAATGTGTTTAATGTAACTATATACATATATATGTATGTATATATATATGCTATATCAAATTACTTGTCATCTTGGGAGGGGAAAAAGGAAGAAAAATGCAAATCAAAGTTTTATAAAACTAAATGCTGAAAATTATCTTTATATATAATTAAAAAACAAATTAGTACTAAGTGGAGAAAAAAGTATACACAACACATTTTCATAGACAGGTAAACAACTATTTTGTGACCTTGGTAATGTGAAAAAATATGTTAGCTGCCATTTATACTACACATGCCAAATGATTTGCATGTGACTTCTTCCATTAAAGTACAAACTTCTTGTAGATAGGGACTATTTTTTTTTGCCTTTCTTTCTATTCCAGCACTTAGAACAGTGTCTGCCATATAGTAAACTCTTAATAAATGTTTTTTGATAAGTTAATTGATGTCTCAAGACAAACCATAACTCAGAGGAATATATGACTGAGTTGAAATACAGCACAGAAATCATCTTCCCACATTAGCACATTACTATCCATTCTCAGTTATAAGGTTGTGTCCATAACTAATAAACTGATGAACAAATTGACAAAAGTGATCTATATTGTTCATAAGGAAACATTTTCTTTATATCATGCTGTTGTTTATATGTACAAAGAATATATATGAACATATACATAGGTACATATATATATATATAATTTACATGCATATGCATGTGTGTGTGTATTACAATGTTTTACTGAAAGGGTCTGGATCAAAGGGTATGCACAGTTTGATAGCTCTTTGATCATGATTCCATATTGCTCTCCAGAATGGCTGGATCACTTCACAACTCCACCAATAATGTATTAATGTCCCAATTTTCCCACATCTCCAGTATTGATCATTATGTTTTCTGTCATTTTAGCCATTCTGAGAAGTGTGTAGTGGTATCTCAGAGTTTCTTAATTTGCATTTCTCTTTAATCAATAGTGATTTAGAACATTTTTTCATATGACTAGTCCAATTTAATATTTCTTTCAGTTCTGTCTTCTTTTCTTTCTCTTTTTAATTTTTTTTTATTTTGCCCAATTACATGTAAAAAACCCAACATTTGGGGGATTACATATGTCCACTCACTTTTAAAAAACCTATTTCTTTATGAATCATGCTGGGAAAGAAAACTCAGAACAAAAGGGAAAAAAACATGACTAGATAAAGAAAAAAAAAAGTCAACATAGCATGCAGGCTTCATAGTTCTTTCTCTGGATATGGATGGTATTTTCCAAACACCATCTAAAGTGTATTGGGATTGTCTTGGATCATTGAACTGCTGAGAAATACCAAATCTATCATAGTTGATCATACAATCTTGCTGTTGTTGTATATGATATTTTCCTGGTCCTGCTTGTTTCATTCAACATCACTTCATGTAAATCTTCCCAGGCCTTTCTAAAAACAAGCCTGTTTATAATTTTATGGAGCAATAATATTAAATTATTTTCATATACCATAATGTATTTAGTCATCCCCCAATTGATGGGCATCTACTCATTTTCCAATTCTTTGCCACCACAAAAAGAACTGCTATAAACATTAATTCCACCCTCTTTTCACAAATTATTATGGTCTAATACAATTATCAGAGTTCACATATATAGCATAAAAACATATTCGCCTCATATATTGAGCAATTTTGTATGAGTTTCCACAAATAATTATCTTAAGATTTCCAAAAGAAAACTCCATGCAAGTAAACATATCTGTCTCATTATTATTCCATTTGTCCTGTTTATTAAAATACCTCATGGCATAACTTTGAAGAATTTTAGAGAAAGACTACACTGAAATATGTTCTAAAAAGATCACTAATGAGGAAAGTGGAAATCAGTTATTCCCAAGAATAAATTCTTTTGTTCTAATCACTGTATGAAAAGAGGATTTCTTTGTTAGAGTTCTAATTTCTTGTTTTGTCGTTTGTTTTTTAAAAAGAGCTGGCAATGATTGCAAAACTCACAATTACAAAGATTGTGGATGTTATATGAAGTTTAGGAAAAATAATATTCTTTACCTATAAGGAAATGGAGGTACAAAAAGACATGCAGTTTTGTAAAAACCATTCCAAGAGGGGTAAGAAGCTGATTTTTAGGAGAAGCTGTTCAAAGTCCAAAATATTTGAATAAAAGTTTTGTGAACCATTTTCTTTCACTCTAGTATTTAGAAAAAGAAATTCACTTGTGGGTTTCTTTGGAAATGTTCATGCCTCTCAAATGTTTCCTTGGAAATTGTCTTTTATGCTATATTTGGGAAATATGACTGCAGAGTATGACAGATAATAAAATTCCAGAAAAGATCTCAAACAGTTCTCTTTTGAGTTTGTTTTTTTAATAGCATTGTGATTTTGTATTTAACATTTTTTTGTATATAGAAAAAATACCTGTCCCATGCCAGATTCCTTCTATTCTTCAGGTTTATGGAAACCCTAGAACTCAGTCATAGTCTAAACTTTAAAAAATTTGTTCCTTGGCCCCTGGAGAGAAAGGTTAGGGAAATTACAAGTATCAGCACAGTGTGTCTAGCCCATCCTGCCTCCTTATTTTGGTCACATTTCAGCATTGAATCCATCCTAAAACATATCTAAGTATTTATGGCATAGGTATAATATAAGAAACAAATACAATACTCCTACCCCTATGGATCCCACAAGAGATGTGTTAATAATTGAATAGCGAACACTGTGAAAGGAAAAGATTTGAACCAAATTTTTCCTTCCTCTAGAGAAGTGTGTTTCACCTTTCTGTCTTTAAGTTCTCAGAGAAAAGATTCCCAAAGTTGTTTTCCTTGAGTAAGTAAGCAGAGAGAAATGGAGAGAAATCTGGAAATGTCTATTTGTAGAAGAGCTGTGTAAGCTAGAAGAATTGCTGGATCCAAAGTTAAAAACAGTTCAGTAACTTCCTGAAGAATTTTCAAATTGTTTTCCTGAGTGCTTAAAGCAATTCACAGCTCCACTAACAATGCATTATTTAAAAGATAATGATCATGATGATGCAATATGCCACAGTTTTTGAGATGAGTTAAAACAGTTTTAAGGAGGAAAAAAAAGTATTAACCTAAAATTGTACATAACACAGAAAATATGGGAATTGATTTACTGAATAGTTCATTAAAAATTATATAACCAACATATAAACAAAACCAAAATAGTAATAAAGGAGGAAAATCTCAAAATCAGAAGAGAAATAAACAAATTAGAAACCAAACTATATATAAAACTGATCAACAAAACTAAAGATTTATTCTTTGAAAATTGAATTCAAATCTGGCTTCAGACATCTATTAGCTGACCCTGGGTTAGTTACTTAGTCCCAATGCCTTCCCCCATTCCCTAACAAAATTGACAAATTTTAGATGACGTAAATAAAAAGAAGAGGGAGGAAAACAGAAATAGTAAAATTAAAAAATGAGTGAGGTGAAATCATAATGAACAGATGAAATAAAAAATAATTTCAGAACCTATAATTCAGAGTTATATGAACAAAACTGAGAATTTAAAAGAAATAGAGTATTTTCTACCTAAATATAAGTCAAAAGAGTGATCTTAATCCAATTTTAGAATTGAATTGAATTAGCTGTAAAAAAAACTATCAAAAAGGGGAGAGAAACGCTGCTTACAAAAATGGATTTTAAAAAGAATTCTATCAAGCTTTTAAACAACGATGAATACCTATACTACACAATTGTTTTAATCAAAAATACAGAAAATTTTCTATGATACTTTTTGTGATATAAATGTAGTCCTACTCCCTAAAGCAGAAAAAGATAAAGCAAAACAAAAGAACTATAGATCACAATAATTAATAATAATTAATCATAAATTTTTAAATAAAATCTTAGCAAAAATTATTCACCATGATCAAGTTGGAGTTGTACCAGAGATAAAAGGATGTGTCCACATTTGGACAACAATTAACATAACTATATAAAAAACAAAATCATCCAAATCTACATGATTACATCAAGTGCTTTTTATACTGAAACAAAAGAGATACCTCTATTTTCCTTGAAAGAACATATTTTCTAATGGGAGAAATATACATACCCATGAGTATATAGAGAATGAATATTAGTTTTAGAAGGGTGACACTAATAGATATGGGGAAGAAGAAAGGCTTCATGAAAAACATTTGAGTTTGGAGGAAACCAAAGAGTAAAAGAGCTGCTGTAAGGAGTGAGAGTATTCTAGGCACATAGATTGAAACTTCATTATATGTGCCAAATATTGGGTAGTCCATTATGACAGGAAGCCAGTATGTGGATGGATCTAAATGTCAAAAGAATGAAAGGTTGTAATGGATTGGATTACTCATAAGCTTTAAATACCAAACAGGGAATTTTATATTTGATTCTTGTTGCAACTGGGAATAACAGGAGTTTTTTGAGTAGGAGAGTATAATGATCAGACCTGTAACCTTGGGAAATAATTTTGGCAGCAGGGTGGAGAAAGGATTGGAATGGAGAAAAGTTTAATGTGATACCAAGTAAGAATCTGTTAAATATCATATGAATCTGTTAAATACCAGATGAGAGATAATGAAAGTCTGAATTAGGCAGATAGATGAATAAATGGAGAATGGGAATGTATTTGAGAGATGTTATCAAAACAGAAACAAGAAGTTTGGTGACTAATTTATGTACTGAAAATACATAAAATAGAGCCAAATTTAGTGATAACAATAGAGAATTTTATGTTCACACAGAAAGTTTTTTTTTTAAAGGAATGCCACTTAAAGCATAGCAATGAGATATGTGGGATGAGATTGAGGAGTCAAGGATAATCAATCATTTGTGAACCTGTATGATTAGAAGGATGGTGGTACTCTGCAAAGTAACAGATTGTTTTGAAAAGATGTAAATATGAGAGGAAAGGTAAGAAAGCTATGTTTAAATCCTTTAAAATACCTCTGGGACATCCAGTCTAAACTGTCCAACTAAAAATGTTATGGTTCAAAAGACAGATTAAAGCTGTATATATAGAGCTACAAGTCACTTATAAAAACATGACAATTTGACCTATGGGAGCTGAGGCAATCACCAAGAGAATATATAGAGAGAAAAGATAAGAGAGTCTAATATCAATTATTCTTAACAAAATTGTATTGATAACATGCTTTAAAGAATGCTTTACCATGTGTAAATAAAATGTCCCAGTATTCTCACTACGTTTGACTTTATTTTATGTATTTTCAGCACATGAATAAGTCATGAGTTCAGAACTGAGTAAAAGGCTTTATGATAATCAATAATGAAGTATAAATGTTAATGCTCTTCTTGCAGGATTTCCCAATTTTTTTTTCTTTTTCTTTTCTTTTTTTTTTTTTTGCTTTTTGCTGAGGCAATTGGGGTTAAGTGACTTGCCCAGGGTCACACAGCTAGGAAGTGTCTGAGACCAGATTTGAACTCAGGTCCTACTGACTTCAGGGCTGGTGCTCTAACCACTGCACCACCTAGCTGCCCCCCCCCAATTTCTTAATTGGTAATGATACTCTTTATATTACAGGGACATTTTATCACACTGTTTTACCTTAGCTGAAGTCTTTCCTGATCTCTCCAAATGTTGAAATTCCCACCCCTCTAATTATCTTGTGTTATTTCATATATGTATGTTACAGGCTTATGGAGGTAACTAAATAGTACAGTGGATGGAGTACTGTGCCTGGATTCAGGAAGACTTACAGTCTCAGGTGTTAATTAGCTACATAATTTTGGATAAGTCACTTAACCTCTCTTGCCTCAGTTTCCTTAGTTATAAAGTGGAGATAATAGCACCTATCTCAGAGGTCGTGGTGAAGATCAAATGAAACAATATCTCTAAAACTGCTGCTCAACATAGTATTTAGTATGTAGTAAATACTAATCCTAGCTGATTGATTTATAGATTAAATGAGATAATATTTGTAAAGAGCCTTATGAACTTTTAGGTACTAAAGGAATACTATTTATTTTTATTATTGTTGTTGCCATTACATTTACAAGGCCCTCTAAGATTCTTAAAAAAGAATATCATGAAACATTAGCATAACATAAGGGTGATTACAGATTTAAAAAAAAGAAAACTGGCCTGGCACTTCAATTGTCCTCACAAGCTTTCTAAAGACCTTGATAATATCTTACTGAACTGCTACATATCAGCTGAGAAACTCAATGATATCTCTCTGTGCCTGTGCCAATGATATCACATCTGTGTTCAGTAAGTGTTAAGTAATAATACATCATCCTGGGTGAATGTAGTCTCCTGTCTTGGGAATCTTAGTTTCCCAAAAGGGAGTTCTTATATCCCTTGTGATGTGGTACAGTCATGAGGTTAGTCACTTGGTACCAGTGTCTACACCCTGTAGAGTTTTTGGAAGTTAGTGGCCCTCTATAGTTCAGTCTTTCATGGAACAACAAAGAGCTCAAGGAATTACTTCAGGTAAGAAAGTTCTGGCTCACCCACCATAGAGGTGGGTGGCAAAAGGGAATCAACCACATAAGGCATCTCCCAAGTGCCCACAGCATACAGGTCAGTAGTATAAAATAATGACATTTATCTCTGTTTTCTCTTTTTTTTAATCCCCAGAGGGTTTCAGCATAAAATGTTATGTAAGAACAGTCGTCATAACTGGCCCTGAAAAAGTAATCTGTGGTAAATTCAAAAACCGAAAACTGAAGGCTAGACAATTTCAGATTTTCCACTCGAAGGACCGAAATTTCTGGACTCCTTAGTATAATTCCTCTCACTGAAACTTTGAAAAGCCAAGATCAAAATTGTAAATAGATACATAATTTCAGCAGATTGAAAATGATAGCCATAGCCCATTATTGCCCAGAAGGCACTACAGACAAAGGTGCCTTTCAGAGAGAGTGTGTGTGACTGTAGATTTTATAAACAGTTTATCAGAAGTAGAATTTTTTTTTATTTAGTGATGACAATCAGAGTAAACTACAGTTGACTATTATTATGATTATGAGAGGGTTTTGTATTAAGAGGTAGAAAAGTTCGATGAGATGGCTATTTAGGTTTCTTCACACTCCAAATTTTCTATGATTCTACAGCTCTGTACTTGAGATTAAACGACAATTTTCATCACAAAATGTTTTTTGTGAAATATATAAATATGCAAGTAATTCATGATTTCTTCAACAATAGAGGCCTTTAAAAGGCATTCTACAGTCCTATTTAATATGGATTAGAAGTTTTGAGCTTGAAGAGAATTCAGTGATCATTTGTACAATTTGCTCTTTCTGTGCAGGTGAGGAAATAGAAGACCTGAGAATTTAAGTGATTTGCATCAGTCACACATTTTTATCATTATTATAGGTGATTACATGAATTTCATGCTGGAAGAGTAACTAAAGCATTAGATTGGATTTGAATCCCATCAATCTAATGAAAATAATTATAATAATCATTGACATTTATATAGTGCTTTATCATTTTTAGATAACTTTACCTCACTGACTCCTCTCAATTACTCCATAAGGTAGGTGCTACAAATATTATTTCTGTTTTATTGAGGATCAGATAGATGAAACACTTGTTCAGATTAATAAAACAACAATAATAATGGCTATCTCTTATATTAGGGCTTTAACACTTGAAAAGTATGTTACAAATCCTCTCATTTGATATGCAAAACAATCTTGTGAAGCAAGTACTCTTATTATAATCATTTTACAGATGAAGAACTGAGGCTTAATGAGTTTAATTGCCTTACCTAGGTCATATAACTAGTAAATGTAAGAAATAATATTACAATTAGTCTTCTAGATTTGGATGAGGTGGCAGCAATAAGGAAGTTTCTCACCAGAACTCTCCCAGATTCCCCTCCAAATATCTTTAAAATAGTGGTCCCAAATTTTGGAGTGGTAGGGCAGACTAAAGGACCAGGTAAAACAATTTTCCAATCTACAACAATTTAGAAGGATCATAGTCTAGTACAGGTTGAGCCAGTGCAGACAGACCCCAGAACACTAGTAGCAGATCTTGAGGGTGACAAAGAAATCACTAGTAGGAGTGACAATTTCAAATCTCTTATCCTACAAATAGTAAGGTGTTAGACAACTAGTCAGAAAGAGATTACAGGGGTCCCATTGCTGACACCAGGGGCAGGACTTTTTTGCATTGTCTATACAAAGATGTGTATTGCAATTCTGGGTTATAGTCAAAAGGTCAAGAGGAGCAGTAGCTCACTAGAGCTTGCAGCCAGAATGGATCAGGAATGGTGGTAACACTTTCAGGGTAGAAGAAAATGCTTGTGGTCACTTAAAGACCAGAGCACAGGTCAGGAGAGTAGTAAATACACTTCTCCTTAGATCATACCACTTTGGAAGACCAGAAAGCTTTCAGAATCACCAGAACTGGTTCTGAAAACAGCTACACAAAAAAATCTGAAGTTTGGGAAAATGTACCCTCCACCCCAGAAGCAGAGCCCCACTTTAGCATGAAATTAAAAGTCAAGAAATAGGTTGGAAAAATGAGTAAACAACAGAAAAAAATCTGAGCATAGAAATTTACTATGGTGACAAGGAAGATCAAACCACACACAGAAAACAACAAAGTCAAAACAACTACATCCAAAGACTTAAAGAAAAATATGAATTGACATCTGGTCATGGAAGAGCCCAAAAAGGATTTTTAAAAGACCAAATAAGAGAAGTAGGGGAAAAATTGAGAAGAAAAATGAGAATGATACAAGAAAATCATGAAAAAAGTCAACAGCTTGGTAAAGAAAAATACTGAAGAAAATAACACCTTAAAAACAGAATAGATCAAATGGTAAACAAGGCACAAAAATCCAATGAGGAAAAGAACTCCTTGAAAAATATAATTGGTCAAATGAAAAAGAAAGTACAAAAGTTCACTGAAGAAAATCAGTTCTTAAAATTTAGAAATGGGCAAGTGGAAACAAATGACTTTATGAGACATCAAGAAATGATAAAACAAAATCAAAAGAATGAAAAAAATAGAGGAAAATATATAATATGTCATTGTACAAACAAGTCACATGGAAAATAGATCCAGGAAAGACAATGTTAGAATCATTGGACTACCATATCATACATACCATATCATCACTACCATATAAGAGCCATAATCAAAAAGAGGAACTATACATAACTTTCAAGAAATTATCAAGGAAAACTGTCCTGATTTCCTAGAGCCAGAAGATAAAATAGAAATTGGAAGAATCCACTGATCATCTCCTAAAAGAAATCCCAAAATAAAAATTCCCAGAAATATTATAGCCAACTTTCAGAGCTCCGAGGACAAAGGGAAAATATTGCAAGTAGCCAGAAAGAAACAACTTAAATATGATGAAACTACAGTCAAAACAATACAAGGTTTAGCAATTTTGACATTAAAGGATCAGAGAGCTTTCAATATGATATTCTGGAGGGCAAAAGAGTTAGGGTAACAACCAAAAACCATCTATTCCACAAAGCAGGGGAGAAATGGGTATTCAGAAAAAAAAAGGAAGAAGATGAAAAGGAAGAGGAGGAGGAATAGTAGGTAAAGGAAGAGAAAAAAAAAGAAGGAAGGAAGGAAGGGAGGAAAGAAGGGAGGAAGGAAGGAAGGAAGGAAGGAAGGAAGGAAGGAAGAGAAGAGAGGAAGAAGAAAAAGGAAAAAAGGCTATTTATATGAGCATATCATGGGGCAGGATTACAGTGGGTGTGAGAAGAAAACTTCATCTGAACAAAGTCTAGGAATTCTCACAAAGTGATATAATTTCTATAAACAATTATTGCAATTTTAGACTCTCCTATAGTACATAGTGATGGAAGTAACAGTCTTCACTGTGCTTCACTGTATGTCAGATAAAGAATACTCCATTTGGAGGTTTGTGTCTAGTTTTGATCACCATCTTTTAGAAGAGAGATGACAAGCTTTAATGTACCCAAAGGAAGGACCAAGATGGCAAAGGGAAAGAAAGTTATATCACAGAAGAATTAGTTGAAGAAAATGGGAAGGGAAAACTCAGAAGGACCATGATAGCTGTTTTTAAGTATGTATACACCTATACTATGGGGGATAAGTGGTGCAGTGGATAGTATTGACCCTAGAGTCAGTAGGACCTGAGTTCAGATCTGGTTTCAGACACTTACTAGCTGTTTAATACTTGAAAGTCATTTAACACTGCTTGTTTCAGTTTCCTTATTTGTAAAATAATCTGGAAAAGGAAATGCCAAACTACTCCAGTACTTTTGCCAAGAAAATCCCAAATGGGTTCACAAAGAGCTGGACATTACTGAACAGCAATAGTTGTGTGGAGAAGAGATTAGATTATTCTCTTTGGCCCCAGGGAATGGAAATTATAGAGAGGCAAAATTTTACTTAATATATTGAATGAGTGGGGATGAGAATTAGTACTTGGAAGTGAGATGGAAGGATTAAAGATTTAAGGTGGCTACATTGTTCAGACTGGAGAGCATTGTACTTGGAGTCAGTAAGACCTGCATTCATATCCTGCCTCAGACATTTATTGATTGTGTGACCTTCATATTTATTATTTTTATCTTTGAGTCATTTTTCAGCTGTGTCCAACTCTTTACAATTCTATTTGGGTTTTTTTTTGGCAAAGATTCTGACTGGTTTGCCATTTTCTTCAGTCCATTTTACAGATGTAGATACCAAGGCAAACAGGATTAAGTGACTTGGTCAGAGTCATACAGCTAGTATCTGCGAAACAGATTTGAACTCAGAAGATGAGTCTTCTTAATTCCAGCCTGGCACTCTGTGTACTATGGCACCCTTAACTGCCTCTGTATATTTATTAGCTGTGAATAAGTCATTTAATATTAGTTTCCTCATGTGTAAAATGGGAATAATGATAGTGTCTGAATCACAGAGTTGTTAAAAAGATTAAATTAAATAACATGTAAAATATTTTGTAAGCCTTAAAGCATAATAGAAATACCACCCATTATTATTAATGGTGAAGTGGCAAGATGTAGTGAGTAAAGATATGACCTCAAAACCAGAATACCTGGGTTCAAGTCCTAGTTCTGACACATGCTGGCTGTGTGATCCTGGGCAAGTCACTTAAATTTGCACTGGTCTGGGAAAGTCTCTAAAACTATCAATGGCAGAGAAGGTGTTGACATGCATTGGTACCAGTTTCCTCACCCACGATTACTCTATCCCAATGAATATCAATTCCTATTCCATTATAATATATAGAGGAAAGTTTCCAGAGTGATAAAATGTTAAAGTTAACACTTCACTTGCACCTTTTGGCTTTGCATCTTTTCAAACTTAAAAAAAGACAATCATTATAGCTGTTCTTGGGATAAATAGCAACTGTTTTGGGGGAAAGCCTTATATTTTTGTGAGTAGAAGAGTAGGCAGCTACATCTACAGCCCACTTCTAAGGCCAGTTAAAAAGGAAGGGAGATCAGCCAAACACAACTTTGCCTAATGAATCCTATCTCTGCCAAGGGCTGACTCCATCCAGGATTCAACTACAGAGTTAGCTACCAACTTGGTATCAAAACTTTGACAGGAAGCTTCTCATTCAAGCAGAAAGATGCTTTGTCTCTCAGTTTCTATAGGTTCCGAATATTATTTTTGACTTGTACATATTCTAACAGGAGTAATTTCAGTCTAAATACCCCTCTTTTTTCTCTCATTTTAAAAGTCATTCATTTCCTGCCCATAAACCATTTCATAGTCTTACTAACTTTGATAGAATTGCAACAATATTTCACTTCCACAGGGCCTATAGGTTAGTGATGGATGAAAAGACCTATTTGTGATCCTTGAAATTTCATAATGCCCTTTAACACATGTTAAATGTGCTCAAATCAATCTAAAAATGAAAAGCCACAGCCTGGCCCAGAATTATTTTTACTACAAATTGAAAGGATGAGCTGAAAGCACAAATACAAATGTCTCCCAGGCAGTGTCTGAGCTAAAGTTTAGGTAAAAAGTGCTAAGCTGTCCTTGTTCACCAGTAATTTGTCCTTGAAGATGTCACTAGGGTGGAGCTACAGAGTTTTGTCTCAGGGTTCTGGATATTGAGGGAGCTTACAGCACTTGCAGTTCTTCAGCAACATGGAATTAAACTTAAAACCTAAGCAAAATGAATAGTTGGGAAGCTACTAGATGGTTGACTAGGTACCATGGTAAGCTGGATACAGCTGGTATGAGTAAGCCAATTGTGAAATTTTTATTGTGAGGATTTACATTGTATGTGTGCTATGATTTAATGTTCGATTCATTTGTTGTTTTTCTGAATTTAAGAAAGTGATGGAAAAATATTGCTGATGCTGATTAAATTTAACCAGCTAGTCTACTACATCTTCTTCACAACCCCTAGCTGGTTGTTAAATATTTACTAGCCTACTCTTGGGGAAAACTACTACACCATTAACTTTCCTGCTTTCTACTCAAAAGGTGTAAGAGATTACAGTTGCTAGTGGAGACCTTCTCACCACTGTTCTTCAGTTGGTCCTCTGCAGAGTTTGTGCTATTTCCTACTGTTAGAAAAATTCCTACTTGATTCCTTTTCCCACTTTGCAGTTAGCCTTAGCAGTTGGTAGTGTAGAGTAGCTGGCTATTGTTTTTCAAATGCTTGTCCTGGGGATTAGATGAAATTCCACCTGTGCTATTATCCTTCTATCTACCTGCAGTCACTACCTTCCAACTATAAATCATTTTGTTGGACAAAGTGGCTGGGTCTCAGAATACTCTGCCTTACAATGTACAAAGACTTCACACCTTCCATTACCACATTTTAGTTTATGGGTGGAAAATGAAAGACAATTGTCAACTAAGAATTTAAGCAGAAATGATTCTGATCAGAAATATGGAACACTATGTGTCTTCCTTGCTTGGACAGCAAACAGGAGGCAGCCCCAGGGGTTCTTAAAGACTAGGTCATTCAAGCACTGCTAGCTTTCACCAAAGCTGGAAAGGCTCTGAGTAGAGGCGTAGGGATGGCCTGTATATCTGCTATGAGAGGATCAACCTAGCTAGATTTAGACTGTTTCTTTCTTTTCAGACTGAACAAAATCATCATCAGGTAGCAGAATAGATACCCAGTGGCTGTTCATTCTAAAATATTAGAAGACTATGCACTAAAGTATGAGGAGAGAGTATCATTAAGAGATGATCAGAAAAGAGTAAATTCTCAGTGATAAATCATTGCATGGATTCTTGAAGGATGGAAATAAATATGGTTTTGCTTTTTGCACTTAAAAAACTCTGCTTTGGAACCTACAGCTGAGTGAAGTAATTAAAAAAAAAAGGAGAGACTTCCAGAAGCTAACATGGTGGAGTAAGTAGTAAATCATTGTAACTTTTGCATACTTACCTCCAAAAAACATAAAATAATGCTCCAGACCAAATTCTGGAACAGCAGAAGGGGGGAAATGCAGTAAACAATCTTTTAGTCCAAGAAACTTGGAATATTTGCAAGAAAGGTCTGTCTCACTTGGGGAAAAAGAGAATACAACCCAAGACAGGAAGTACCCCAGAAAGTCAGCAGCAAGCCCCACCTTAGCAAACCAGTTCAAGATCCTTAGCTTCAGTACAATGGAGCCTGGAAAACACCAATACTAGGACCTTAGCAGGGAGAGCTGGCAGACACCAATAGCCAATTCTTCCCAAATTTCAGTGTAGCCCTGGGAAATATAGAAACACTCTACTAGTTACCAGTAGTGCCAGCCATATTTACTCTACCCAGTACCAGACATGAGGGTCCCCCATGGGCCTGAGAGCAACATCAGTGCAGCACTGGGAAAACAGTCAGGGCCTACTGACTCAAGAAGCTTAAGACAGTGTCCCTTCCACTCTAAGAGCAGAGATCAAGTTTTTAAAAAGGGGAAAGGCCAAAAAAGATGAGCAAAATAAATATATAAAAGAATCCAATCATCGAAAGTTATGATGGTGATAGAGAAGACCAAGACGCAAATTTATGAAGACAAAAATGTCAAAACACACATGGGAGAGGCTCCAAAAATGGGGAATGGTGTGATACCCAGAAAAACTCATGGAAAAGCTCAAAAAGGAGTTTAACAATCATATGACAGAGGTAGAAAAATTGGGGAAAATGAGAGTCATGTGAAAAAAAGAGTCAGCAGCTTGAAGGAATAAAACTACTGCTTAAAAAAGTAGAACTTGCCAAATGAAAAAGGAAATACAAAAGCCAACTGAGGAAAACAACTCCTTAAAAGTTAGAATTGGACAAGTGAAAGCTAATGACTATGAAACATCAAGAATCACTCAAACAAATTCAAAAGAATTTTTAAAATAGGAAAAAAAGTAAAATACCTCATTGTAAAAACAATTGGCATGGAAAATAGATTGAGGAGAGACAATGTCAGAATCACTGGACTACATATTCAAAAGGAGGACCTATACAGCATCTTTTAAGAAATTATCAAGGGAAAACTAACCTTATATCCAAGAGCCAGAGGGCAAAATAACATTAAAATAATCCATTAATCATCTCAGGAAAGAAATTCCAAAATAAAAACTCCAAGGAACATTATAGCCAAAATGCAGAATTATCAAGTCAAAAAAGAAGTACTGCAAGTAATTAATAAGAAACAATTCAATTATTAGGGAGCCACAGTCAGGGATAGCCAGGACCAAGTAGCTACAACATTAAAGGATTGGACATCATGGAACATGATATACCAGAAGGCCAAGGAGCCAGGACTATAGTCAAACATCACCTACTTGGCAAAATAAAGCACGATACTCGAAAGGAGAAAATAGGGTTTTTTAAAAAATAAAAAAGAAGGATTTAGTCCTTTATAAGAAGAAGATTAGAAGTGAACAAAGAATTTGATCTCTAATACCAAAATCAAGAAGAACCTATAAAGAAAAAAAAAAGAAAGAAAACATAAAGGATTCAATGGAGCTGAACTGTTTCTATCTCTACATGAGAAGATGATAATTGTAATTCTTAAAAATTGTACTACCTAATAGTACAGCTAGAAAGAATATAATTGGAAAGAATGTGTGGGTATAAGGTGAATTTGAGGGAATGACATAAAAATAGCTAAGAGATGAGAAAGGGGAATACACTGGATTCAGAAGGAAGAAAGAGAATCAGGCAAGTTATTACACATTATGCATAAACAACCTAGTATAGGGGAGGGAATAATGGGAGGCTAGGAAATAGTTATCACTTGAAATTTACTTTTATCAGTATTAGCTCAAAGAGGGAATAATACATGCAACCAGTTGAAAAATAGAAAACTATCTTACTAGACAAAAAGGTAGGAGGAGAGGAAATAAAGTAAAAGTGAGGGGGGGAAGAGGGACTGACAGAAGAGAGAATAGACTGGGAAGGTGATATATAAAAACAAAATACTGATTAAGAGGGAAAGGGTGAAAGAAGAGAAAGAATAAGATGGAGGGAAATAGCAAGTTGGTAATCATAACTTTATATGGAATGAACTTTCTCATAAAACTGGAGAGGATAGCAAAGTGGATAAAAATGAGAATCCTACAATATGTTGTTTATAGATTTAAAGCATGTATTTACATATTTTGTTATAAATTTTTATATATTTACATAAAACATTTGTTTACATATGTTGTTTACCCACTTGAAGAAGAAAAACAGATTAAAGGTAAGGAAATGAAGCTGAATCTTATTACATTTCATCTAAAGTAAAAGGCAACAACAACAACAAAACCCAAAAAACAAAAACAAAACCAGAGGTAACAATCCTGATCTTAGATAAACTGAAAGCAAAAAAATAGATATGAGTAAAAGAGATAAGGCAGGAAAGTACATCTTGCTAAAAAGTATCATAATTAAATGATATCAATATTAAACATAAATACACCAAGTGATATAGCATACAAATTCTTAAAGGAAAACTTAAGTAAATTATAGGTTGATGATCATACATGAAACAGAGAGCATTACAAAATGTAAAACAGATAATTTTGACTGTTAAGTAAAAAAGCTTTCAAACAAAGTCAATGTAACAAAGATTAAAAGGAAAGCAGAAAATTGGGAAACAATCTTTATGACAAATATCTCTGATAAAGGCCTCATTTCTCAAATATCTAGAGAATTGGGTCAAATTTATCAAATACAAGCCATTCCCCAACTGAAAAATGGTCAAAGTACATGAACAGGCAGTTTTCAGATAGAGAAATAGAAGATATCTACACTCATATGAAGAAGTGTTCTAAAACACTTTTGATTTGAGAAAGGCATATTAAAAAAAACTTTGAAGTACTCATTTGTCAGACTGTCTAATATGACAAAAAAGGAAGATGATAAATGTTGGAGACAATTGGGAAAATTGGGATGCTAATTCATTGTTGGTGGAGTTGTGAATGGATCCAATTTGGATTTTGGAGAGCAGTTTGGAACTATGCCTGAAGGGCTACAAAACTTGAAAAAAAAATTTTTTTTGCAACAATACCACTACTAGGTCTGTATCCGAAAGACATCATTAAAAAAGGGAGAAAAACCTATATATACAAAAATATTCATAACAGCCCTTTTATAATGGCAAAATATTGAAGATTAAGTTGATGCCCATCAGTTGAGGAATGGCTAAACAAGCTGTGGTATATGAATAAAATGGAATATTACTATGTATCAAAAATGATGAATAGGCAGATTTCAAAAAAATAAAAACCCTGAGAAGACTTGTATAAACTGATGCAAAATGAAATGAGCAGAAGCAGAAAAAAACATTGTACATAGTAAAAACAATATTGTGTGTGATAATCAATTATGATGAATCAATTCTTCTTAAAAAAACACAATGATCCAAGACAAGTCCAAATTACTCAGAAAAGAAAATACTAGATGTGGATAATTCAGATAAAGAACTGATGAATTCTGAATGAATGCAGATTTAAGTATACTTTATTCACTTTATTTTTTGTGTTTTTCCTTTTATGTGGTTATTCTTTCACAACTGTGACTAATATGGAAATAAATTTTACATGATAGCATATGCATAATCTATATTCAAATGCCTACCATTTTAGGAACGGAAGGAAGAGAGAAATATTTGGAACTCAAAATCTTGTAAAAATGAATGCCAAAAATTGTCAACATGTTACTAGGAAAAATAAAGTACCACTTAAAAGAAAAAAAATCAAAGTTAAAGAAAATGAAATGTTGAATAGGTTGAACAAAAATAAACTTCATATATTTGCATGTGTATATTACATATAGGCATTATTCTAAGAAAGACTAAATCCATTTTTCTTTGACATGAAAATTAATTAAGACTTTAAGGGCTATTCCAAAGGGGAGAAGCTTTTTGCTTTCAGCACATTATAATGAAAATGCTGATAGAGCCTCCCCAATTGCCATGCTATCAGAACTTATAGTAACACTCCATAAAAACCTCAAGTTATTTGCTGACTCAGCTCTTTTCTTCTATTTTTTTTTCCTAGAGTAAAAAATTATCCCTGTAGTTTTAACTTTTAATCAAGACACAAGAAGCAAGTATAAAAGCAGTGTAAAACTGTGCTGACATCCCATTCTTTAATAAGCATACCTGTTTGGTATGCTTTGGACCAAATTAAGGATGCAGAAATGCTTACTTCAAAATGGTTTTTGAAAGTAAAGTTTTCCCAATAAGTTGACACAAATGTAAAATCTTAATACTTTTCTCAAAAAAGTTATTTTTTTTATATTTATGACCCCAAACCTAAAACCTCATTCCCAGACAATTATTACCTATGTCTTGTTTTCCAACATTAGAATGGAATCCCCTTAAAGATAGATGTTTGGGAATTGGCCTTAATAAAGCTAGTGTCTTTGTAGTTTACGTTTTATATTGGAATAAAAAGAGACACCTGTAGATCATTCAATAGTTAACAAAAGGAGATTTATTTAGCCATAGAGAGAGAAGAATATTCAGGCAACTTGACACAGCTGTGCCAATCTTCCTTGCCTGTATTGCCCATTGAAGTTCACCAAGCACCAGAATGCTTGGAACTTGGAACACCCCATTGCTATTTTGCCTCCAGATCACCATCAAGTAATCTCAACAATGAGCTAATCAAGTCTTATTGTTGGTTTCAATGATTAAAAAAAAAAAGTCATTTAACTCATAGTTTAGAATACTCCTCCCATCATTACAACAAATGTCCTATTTTTATGTGAATTAGCATACAGTGTTGATACATAGTAATTGCTTAGTAAATGTATTTTTATTCAGAGATTTATTAGTCCATTTGTAATGCACAGATCACCCAAGATGAGGGCATCCACATGGAAGATGCCATGGACAATTCTGAAAGAAGACATTCTGTATTGTTGGGGAGCAGCCTTTTTTCATTGATCATTTAACCAGGACTGTTTTCATCTTTAAATCTACTGGCACCATTTCTCTCTCTAGTAGTGTCCAGGATTAATGGACTCATTTGTCCACAGCGTGGGCACTATGTACTCAGTTGGTGAGGGGAGATGGAATTCCAATTCCACTTAGGTCCTGTGGCTTGAGAAATGGGTTTGGTACTATTTAATTAGTCTTTTTCAGCTCTAATACACAGAGTGAAATCCTAGGTCTAGGACCTTGAGTCATGGCAATCTTGGAACCCAGGATTCCAAGAAGACTGTTCCTACCAACCCAGCAAAGAATCATTTAAAGCCATGGATTCTAATTGGGATACTTTAGACTTGGAAAATGCTGGAACTGATGTTATGTAGGAATTGAATTAAACCCAATTAATTAGAGTTAAGACTCATCCTTTCCCCTTCCTCAGAGATAGGGTAGTTTACAGAATTATGTCCCTGAGCTGTTGAGGGGAGGTAGTGGGGAAAGAGGAAGTGAAGTTTGTACATTTTTTTCTTGCTATATCTTTGGAGTAAATATTCTTTTGTAAATGTGCTTATGTAATTGGTTAAATGAAACAGGGATACTTGGACCCCAAAGTTGAAGCCAATGGCAGAGATAAGAGATCCCTTCCCAACATCCCTAAAGGTAGCAGAAAATCCTTGGAGAGGATGGAAAAGTAAAAGACCTACCTTAGTCAGTGGCTTTCAGGCCAATCATTGTTATACATTCAACAAATGTTTACCTATGGGATCAATGATTAAAAAGGTCACTTCCAATTGAATCCAACACAATTTGATACAACAAACATAATATGCTACTATTATGTTTTAGAAAATGCTTTGAAGGCTGATTATTCAAATACAAAACAAAGAACAGTCCCCACCTGTTACATCGCAAAATGTAAACATTATCAACAAAGGAGAAACATGAATATCTGCATCCAACTATAAGAATTTCGATAACAATGTGGAACATTATGACAGGGAAGAGAGGAAGCAAAAATATTTGTTTTTCCTTTACCAAGTGTCCCTATTGCACATAAGTATTATTTAACACTTAATAGTAACATATTCAGTCCTTTAATATTATTTAATTATAATAGCAAACATTGTAAATGCTATTTTAATACTATGCAATACTATAATACAGTTCTATCATTTAATATTTGCTGCTTTATCCAATATTGATATAATAAATATATTAATATATTATATTAATAAATAGTCTTTATCACATCTCATACACAGGACAAGAAATAAAAAATCACAGATTGCCCCAGAATCATTTTACTGCCTATTAAGAGGAGTATCTAAAAACATCTAAAAAAAATTATTCTGAAAGCACAAAATGGGACCCTGATTAGGGAAGAAGCAACAATGATTGGTTTTAGTAAGTACAAATTTCTTTTGCTTAATTATAATAAAGCTAAGTAGTGGCTTCCAAAGCAAATGGAAACACAGAGTTTCCTCTCACCCTAAGCAGCCACATTGCCAGAGCTGGCAGTAAGTATGAAATGAGGGTTTTCCAGTATTCCCCACCCACTGACCCAGAAGCTGAAAGCCACAAGGTTCTTGGAATCAAGAATATTGTTTGAACTCAAGCTAAAACTGTACAGCAGAAATGATGTTTTTGAGTCACATTATGCAGAGTATTTATATCACTGTTTATAACATTACAAGTGGACACTATGATTCATGACACACATACAACATATACACATTCACACACATTCTAAATATAGAAGCTTGGAAAATCCCCAAATGAAATGATAGAAGATGAATCTAATTTTTGAAGGACATGGGAATATGAGGTTAGGGGGGTTTAGTAGAAAAAGTTCTCTATGTGTCATAGCATATAGAGTAGTAGACTTGAAATAAGAAGCTCTGGGTTCAAATCCTGTCTCACATACTTATTTGTTTTGTGACCCTGGGCAAGTTGCTTAACTTTTCAGAATTCTAGTTTCTTCTCTGTAAACTGGAGTAAATCCTCGCAACTTTCAACTTCACAGAACTATTGGGAAGAAAACATTGTAAATCTAGGAATAAGGGAATAGCAAATGATTTCATTAATATGGGAAACTTCCAGGTGAGGAAATTCTCTCAATCAATGCAGGTTGGAGCACCTTCTCAGTGACTTATATTCTTAAAGTTGCCTGAAGTGCTGACAGGCTATTTCTTGTCTGAGGTCACAGAGCCAGTATGTCACAGATAGAACTTGACTTTAGTTTTTCTGGCTGAAAGGCTAGCTCTCTATCTCCTATGACATGTTGCTTTTCTATCTTAAGATACTATGCAAATGTAATTCTTATGTTATATTATCAAAAGTCTTGAAATGAAAATGCCTTTTTAAAAAAAGGGGCTTTGATGAAATTTCTTGACAAAAAAAAAGTTTGTTATAAGTCCTTCCTTCTTGAAAAGGACCAGTGACATCAGGAGGATAATTTCAAGACAAGGCATCACAAAGAACAGTCATATATCTGCAGAAGCCATATTTGACTATCTCTCTTTTCTAGAATGATATGTACATAATATAGGGAAACTGCAGGGGTGAATTTTCTTCCATTGAAACCATCTCTTTACATAATCTGCATCAGGATTGTATCATTGAAGGCATTTTACACACCAAGACAATCACAAGTCCAAACGGGAGAGAAGAAGGCTATTGTAAAGAGTCAATATTGTGTGGGTTCAAATTTCCCACCCTAGGTTTAGGGGCATATCACTCAATCTCTTGGACCCCTGTCTAATTTTCAGGGACTCTGAGATGAATATAGAAAGAGATGCCCAACATCAAAGATATGGATACTTGATAAAAGTATTTCTGCCTTTATTCATTTGGCTTTGCTATTTGGGATTTCTGGTCTTCAGCATAATGAACGTTCTATAGAAACTTTATTGAACTACCAATCACAGATTCTCACAGCTAACCATGAATCCAGTTAAACTACAATAATTTAATAGATTGGCCATTTTATTAATCTGAGTACTCACTCCCATAGTGTAAAGAGGGAAAAAAATACAAAGGATAAAGAGATTGCTTATAGTCTTACATATTTTCCCTGAAATTATCTATCTATTGAAAATGGATATTACACTTCCCTATCTAATATGAGTGTCATTCTACCCTTTGTATTTTTACTTGAATATATAAACTTTTTCATAGCGTAAGTAGTCCAACAAGTAAGAGTATCTTCTAACTTGTCTAAAGGGGATGTTAGAAAAACATCCAAAAGTAATCAAGGAAGAATCAATTCACTGCTGGGTTCAATTAGTGGAGAAACCATCAAAGTAAATAAGATAGTACCTTCCAGAACCCAAAGAGGGACCAGTGAAGTAGAACAGATTAAAAGAGAGTGAGAAGAATCTATTTCAGATGACCCTGTGACACCAAGGGGGAACAATAATTTCTTTTTCAGGACAATTTTAGCTTGGTCTGTTAGCAAGATGGCTGAGTGGAAGCTATTTCTTGTGATGCCTGCAGGAGACTGATGAAGTTTGCACACATAAACAGTTATATAATTCAGATCAATTTACAATAGAGGCCAGCTTCAAGATTTACATGTAGGAAGTTTGTTTTTGTTTTTATCAGTACAGTTATTCCTTTGAAGTTTCTACCATTCTGAAATGAGTCCTTTAAATCTCCTATTAGCTATGGCTTTGAGGAGTCCTTGTACTATAAACAAATATTTTCTTGCTTCTGAGGAAAGTCATTTCCACAGAGATTATTCTCAGTGCTTTACCAACAAGTCCACAAAAGGCTTTAGGTGAGGGCTGTTAACCACTATTTCTCAGACATACAAGGGTCTTCTGATCTTTCATAAAAATATACCCCAACTTCCTCTTTGAAACTAGTATGGAGAGATCCAGACAAATTATTATTTAGGGTTACATCAGGATGTGTTTAATAGGTCCATCTCTTTTCATCTCTCTAAAATAAAGTTTGTAAATATAGATGTATATATATGTACATATATAATATTATATAATGCATTTACATATTGCTGTTATAACAATGTATTAATATGTGCTATTTGCCAGATGTATGTATTAATATATATTATATAGAGAATATCAGTAACATGTATATTAATACATATATCAGATTTATAGAACATATTAATATTAAATTAATATTATATAATAATATTATATATTAATACAATTGCATATATAACCTATAATTAAGCTAAAGTTATCCCAAATAGTCAATATGTGCATTTGATTATTAGGATTTTTGCATTTATTTGGTATTATTTATTGATATATATAGAGAGAGAATTTAAATATATATGCATATATGTGAACAAATTATCAAATGTGCATGAATGATTCTTTGAGGGACATTTAGTTTAATCAAGTATAACAAAGTAATGTAGTTGGGAAATTGCTTTCTTTATATATGAAATTTATAATAAATATGAAATCTTTTACTAAATAATACATATATCTTCTATTACGAACATCAAAGGATAAATAGGTAAGTGTCCATTATTGACCATTTGGGAAAAAATAGCCCTAATAAAACATAACAAGATAACTTTTATTTTTGAGGAATTTGCTTTAAATTCTCAAATTCTCTACAAATTCAGCCATGTTTATACATTTATGCAAATGTATGTTAAAATGGTGGTGATGGGTGTAGGGAGTGGTGGATGATCAGCCCAAGATTACCCAGCTAGAAGACATTAAAAACTAGAATTTAAATCCACATCTTCTTATGTAGTAAAAAGGGAATTGGAAATGAAGTTAGAAGAACAGAATAATCTCGTTCAGATTAGTTAAACCTCAAGGGGTCTTGATTGACTTTATAATGAAAGAGTGCTTCTATTTGAACTCTAAAGTACCTTCTAGACATAAATGCTGGGAAAATATGATGTATGGTTCAGTTTGCCTTTACCTATATATGAATATATTTCCTACCCTCTGCCTTTGTATACTTTGGATTCCATGGCTGAAATAATCTCCTTGTATTCTGCCTCTGTCACCATTAAAAAAAATTCGGTCTATTCTTTAGCATTGAAATCAGATCCAGTCTCTTATATGAATTCTTTTTTTCCAGAAGTTTTTAGAAGTGGTCTCTTCTTCTTCTAAGCCATTATAATATCCAACATTTATATAGTTCTTTAAAGTCTGCATGGTACCTAACATTGGTTAACTCAAAGCAATCCTTTGAGGCAAGTACATGTAATAAATGGAGCAACTGAGGTTGAAAGAGGTTAAGTAATCAGTCCAGCCTAAGATAGCTAACTGTCTGAGTGAGGGGGGAAAGGGCAAAATGGCAGAGAGCATACACATGACTTTCTGTGACCAAATCATAGGCACAATTACTAATTTCATCCAAGAGAATGACAATAATGAGCCAACATACCAAAATTTGTGGGATGCAGCCAAAGTGGTAACAGGGGGAAATTGTATATCTCTAGATGATTACTTGCATAAAATACATAAAGAGAAAATCAATTAATTGGGCTTACAAGAAAAAAAAGCTAGAAAAAGAACAAATAAAAACCCTCAATTAAATATCAAATTTGAAATTCTGAAAATAAAAGGGAAGATTAATAAAATCAAAAATAAGAAGATTATTGAATTAATAAATAAAACTAAGAGCTAGTTTTATGGGGGGGAATAGAAAATAGATAAACCTTTGATTAGATTAGAAAAAGGAAAAAAGAAAATCAAATTGTTAGTCTCAAAAATGAAAAGGGAGAACTTTCCACCAATGAAAAGGAAATTAGAGCAACAATTAGCAATTATTTTGCCTAACTATATGCCAATAAATTTGATAATCTAAGTGAAATGGAGGTATATCTACAAAAATATAGATTACCCAGATTAACAGAAGAGGAAATAAATTATTTAAATAGTCACATTTGAGAAAAAGTAATAGAACAAGCTATTAATCAACTCCCTAAGAAAAAATCTCCAGAGCCATATGGATTTACATGTGAATTCTACCAAACATTTAAAGCACAATTAATCCCAATACAATATAAACTATTTGAAAAGATAAAGAAAGAAGTCCTACCAAATTCCTTTTATGACATAGATATGGTGTTAACAGCTAAACCAGGTAGGGTGAAAACAGAGAAAGAAAATTATAAGCCAATCTCCCTAATTAATATTGCTACAAAAATCTTAAATAAAATATTTTCCATGAGATTACAGAAAGTCATCCCCATAATACACTACGACAAAGTAGGATTTATACCAGGAATGCAGGGCTGGTTGAATATTGGGAAAACTATTAGCATAATTGACTACATCAATAACCAAACTAACAAAAATCACATGATTATTTCAATAGATGCAGGAAAAAAAAACATTCAATAAAATCCAACACCAATTCCTATTAAAAATACTAAAGTATAGGAATAAATGGAGTTTTCCTTAAAATGATCAGTAACATTTATTTAAAACCATCAGCAAGCATTGCATGTAATGGGGACAAACTAGAACCATTCCCAATAAGATCCACAGTGAAACAAGGTTGTCCACTATCACCATTACTACTCAATATTGTATTAGAAATGTTAGCTTTGACAATAAGAGAAGAAAAAGAGATTAAAGGAATTAGAATAGATAATGAGGAAACCAAATTAACACTCTTTGCAGATGATATGATGGTATACTTAGAGAACCCTAGAGAATCAACTAAAAACTATTAGAAATAATTCACAGCATTAGCAAAGTTGCAGGATACAAAACAAATCCACATAAATCATTAGCATTTTTATAGAGTACCAACAAAGTCCAGCAACAAGAGATACAAAAAGAAATTCCATTCAAAATAACTGTTGATACTATAAAATATTTGGGAATCTATCTGCCAAGAGAAAGTCAGAAAGTATACGAACACAACTACAAACCATTTTCCGCACAAATAAAGTCAGATCTAATCAGTTGGGAAAATATCAAGGGCTCATGGGTAGGCTGAGTGAATATAATAAACTGATAATGCTACCTAAATTATTCTACTTCTTTAGTGCCATACCAATCAAACTCCCAAGAAATTATTTTACAGACCTAGAAAAAATAATAGCAAAGTTCATCTGGAAGAACAAAAGGTCAAGAATTTCAAGGGAATTAATGAAAAAAAAATACCAATGAAGGTGGCTTAGCTGTGCCAGACCTAAACTATATTGTAAAGCAGCAATAATCAAAACCATTTGGTACTGGCTAAGAAATAGAGTAGTCAATCAGTGAAATGGGCTAGATATATAGAATAAAATAGTCAATAACTACAGCAAACTAGTGTTTGACAAACCCAAAGACCCCAGCTTTGGGGATAAGAATTCACTATTTGACAAAAACTACTGGGAAAACTGGAAACTACTATGGCAGAAACGAGGCATTGATCCACACCTAACACCATATACCAAAATAAGGTCAAAATGGGTTCATGATTTAGACATAAAGAGTGATATTAGAAACAAATTAGAAGAACATAGGATAATTTACCTCTCAGATCTATGGAGAAGGAAGAAATTTGTGTCCAAAAAAGAACTGCAACTCATAACTGAATACCAAATAGATAATTTTGATTATATTAAGTTAAAAAGATTTTGTACAAGCAAAACTAATGCAGACAAGATTAGGAGGGAAGCAATAAATTGGGAAATCATTTTTACATTCATGGGTTCTGATAAAGGTTTCATTTCTAAAATATATAGAGAATTGACTCAAATTTATAAGAATTCAAGTCATTATCCAATTGATAAATGGTCAAAGGATAGGAACATACAATTTTCAGATGAAGAAATTAAAACTATTTCTAATCATATGAAAAGGTGCTCCAAATCACTATTGATCAGAGAAATGCAAATTAAGACAACTCTACAATACCACTATACACTTCTCAGATTGACTAAAGATGACAGGAAAAGAAAAATGATGAATATTGGAGAGGATGTGGGAAAACTGGGACACTAATACGTTGTTGGTGGAACTATGAAAGGATCTAACCATTCTGGAGAGAAATTTGGAACTATGCTCAAAAAGTTATCAAACTGTGCATACCCTTTGACCCAGCAGTGTTTCTATTGGGCTTATATCCCAAAGAGATCTTAGAGGAGGGAAAGGGGCCCACATGTGCAAGAATGTTTGTGGCAGCCCTTTTTGTAGTGGCAAGAAACTGGAAATTGAATGGATGCCCATCAATTGGAGAGTGGCTGAATAAATTATGGTACATGAATGTCATAGAATATTATTGTTCATAAAAAAAACCATCAGGAGGATAATTTTAGAAAGGCCTAGAGAGAATTACATGAATTCATGCTAAGTGAAAAGAACAGAACCAGGAGATCATTGTACATGGCAACATCAATATTATACAATGATCAGTTCTGATGCAAATGACACTTTCCAATAGGAGATGATTGATGCCCGTTCCAATGATCTTGTGATGAAGAGAGCCATCTACACCCAGAGAGAGGACTATGGGAACTGAATGTGGATCATAACATAACATTCTCCCTCTTTTTGTTGTTGTTTGCTAGCATTTTGTTTTCTTATTCATTTTCTTACCTTTCTGATCTTATTTTTCTTGTTCAGCAAGAGAATTGTTTAAATATATTTATACATATTGTGTATTTTAACATGTGTAATATATATTGGATTGCTTGCCATCTAGGGAGGGGCTGGGGAAAAGGAGGGGAAAATCTGAAACACAAGGCTATGCAAGGATCAATGTTGAATATTCGCACATATGTTTTGAAAATAAAAAACTTTAAAAAAAAAAGAATAACTGTCTGAGACAGGATTTGAACTTAGATCTTCTTGATTCTAAGTCCAACATTCTATTCACTGTGCCACTGAGCAGTCATTAAATCTTGTCTATTCTAAAGTTTTTATTATCTTCTATATTATGTATTTATAAAGATAATTAGTGGCACAAACTCTCAGAACCCCAATCACATTTATATAGAGCTCTCGAACTTGAAAGGTGCTTTTACAAACGAGGTAATTAAATGGTGCAGAGTATAAAATGCTGAGCCTGAAGTAAAGGCATAACTGATTTCAAATTCAGTGTCAGACTCTTATTAACTGTGTTGCCCTGGGCAAGTCATTCAATGTCTGTTAGTCTCAGTTTCCTTATATGAAAAATGTGGATAATAATAACTTCCTTCCAGAGTCATTATGAGGATCAATGATATATTAATTACAAAACATTTAGCATAGTATCTGCCACATAGTAAGCATATGTAAATGGTAGCTATTATTATGTACACACATGAGGTTTGTGTATGTATTTCTCATGTAAGTTATGTACATTTCTACATGAGTTTGCCTAAATGTATTGGCTGACAGAGGGGTGTGAATAGATATTTCTCAAATTGTGATGCTCTGAGAAAAACTGAGGCAGTCCTACAGATTAGAGGTTATTACTATTTTATTGATATTAATGGAGAGGTAAGATAGTCAACTGAATAGGACTATTGTCTCAAAGTATTCAGGATCTATTGAGGGGTATCAAGGATTTTATAAGATTCTGGTGCTCAGGGAAATGAAGGTAGTTCAAGGGGCAGGAGAAGAGGTAGGGCACTGGGGGGATTGCAGTTCAAGGAAGGGACTATCAATTCAGTTCTGACAGGTTGGGGGTATGGAGGAAGGGTCACAAATTCTGATGTTTGGGAAGAAGCTGGAAGCCACTGAGTCTGGGGCCATAAAGATAAGGGGGATGTCTAGGTGTTTGAGATAGGCCATCTGGAGGTTTTATGACTCTTTGCAATGTCAATAGTCATAACTCTGCAGGCCAATTATCTCAGTGTTCAGAAAGGGAGGGGGGTTGCTACTGAGGCAGAACAATTGGAAAACAGACAGAGCAATTGAGGGAAACTGAGACATGGGAACTGTGGCACAACAACATCCTTCTTCACATATCCCTCAAATAAAGTTTGATTCCTGAAGGCTCAATTCCCTTTCCACTAAATACTAGTTAGATAAAGCCCATTATATATAATGAATAGAGAATAATCCATTTATCCAAGTGAATAACAAATAGAAATCAAAGAAGTTATATAGATTAGAATATACCAGCAATATGCAGAGTAAATGCTCCCACTCAAAGTGAGATTATCTACTCCATGTGATGTGTGTGAGAAAGCTAGATGAGGAGGGAAGGAAAGAACAAAGACATAGAGACAAAAAGACAAGAAGGAGATAGAGACATAAAGAGAGACAGAGAAAGAAAAGAGAGAGATAGAGAAAGAGAAAAGAGAGACAGAGACATACAGAGACAGAGAAAAGAAAGACAGAGACAGAGAAAAGAGAGAAACAGAGAAAAGGGAGACAGAGACAGAAAAAAAAGAGAGAGAAAAGAGACACAGAGAGAGAAAAGAAACAGAGAGAGAGAAAAGAAACAGAGAGAGAGAAAAGAAACAGAGAAAGAAAAGAGACAGAGAGAGAAAAGAGACAAGAGACAAAGAGAGAAAGAGAAAAGAGACAGAGACACAGAGAGAGAGGCAGAGAAAGAAACAGAGAGTAAGAGAGAGAAGCAGTCAGAAACAGAGACAGAAAAAGGAGCGGGTGGGGAGGGAGGTTCCAATATCACCCAAGGGAAAATTCCTCCAAATTCTTAGGAGGCAAGTTGGAAATAGGTATGTGTTTAAGGCTCCAACTCCTCTATATGTGGGTTCTTTTTTGGAGTCCTTTTTCATTCTAAGGACCTCTCCCTGAAAAGAATATGTATTTTCTCAAAACTAGAGGCCAGAAGGGAAGAGGAAGGGAAGGTAATATACATTTTTAAGTACCTACTATATTCCAGGTAAAACACTTTTAAATACATTATTTCATTTGATCTTTACAACAAGACTGGGAGAGAAATGGTATTTCCCCCATTCTATAGTTGAGGAAACTGAGGCAAAGAGCAGTTAAATGACTTGCCCAAGATCACACAGTTTGGTAAATGTTTAAGGTTAGGTTTGAACTCAGACCTATCTTTCTCACTCCAGGTCCAGAACCCTATTCAATGTACCAGTTAGGTGCCCCGACTAAGGAACTTTTTTCTCTTAAGCTCTCTCCAGCTCTTCCCTTCCTGTAGGCACAAAACATCAAGTATTCACTCCCTCCTTCAGTGAGGGATCTTAAATAAATGCCCAGGGTTACAAACAAATTACCTAGTGCTTCAAATGCTAACCCCATGGTTATGTGAGTGACTATGGCTCTCCCCTTTCCCATCCTCTTCTCTTGCTACTTGCCTCCTTTCACCATTCCATCTCTCTCTCCCCACACTGTCTTCCTTGCAACTCATTTTGAACTTCTTTCAGTATTTCCTGTACTTAATTAAAGTGTGATTACAGCTCCATTTCATGCTGTCACTATGCCTTTCCCAGATAGCTCCCAAAGAACTGGGCATGCACCCCATTTCGTAATTTCATAAATTATCAATTCAATTGTCTATTAACAAAACTCACACCTATTTCTCCATTAATCTTCATCCAAACACTCTCCAATTACATCTACCCACTCTGGTTCCTAGATTTAACCAGACTCACTACCTCTCTAGATAAGAAACAGAAAGAAGTATAATGGAGCATATTTGAATGAAACAACAAAGAACCCTTTGCCTGAATAAGAGAATATTGTTGAGAGAAGTGAGATCATAATAGCTATCTTCAAAGATCTGAAGGACTATTTTGTGGAAAAAGGATCAGACTATTTCTGTCTGAATCCAGAGGGCAAAAATCAAGTGGATGGAAGTTATAAAGAGACCAATTTAGAGCTAAATGTCAGGAAAAAAACATATTTCCTAATAATTCAATCTGTACAAATTGGAATAGATTACTCTTAGAAGCATTAGGTTTCGCCTTCTTGGGGGTCTTCAGGCATCAAATGGATTTATAATGCTGATTCCCCTTCTGTAAGACTGCTCTGGACTAGATGGCTTGTGGAGGTCCCCTCAAACTCCCACAGTCTGTGATTCTTGAGATTCTATATGGCCATCTATTAGAAAATCACTTAAAATATAGTATATGAATGTCACAGGATATTATTGTGCTTTAAGGAATAAAAATAATGAGGAACTCAGATATGAGAAAACTCATATGAATTAAATGAAATAAACAGAACCAAGAATGCAATATTCAAGATGTCTACAATGAGGGGAAAAAATTGCTAAAATAGTAGTGAACTCTGAGCAAAACCAGAAAAGCCAGGAAGGGTTCTGGAAAAGAGATAAACACATTTTCTTCCTAATGGAAGAGAGATACAACATTACTAGGTCACATTATTATAAAAATTCTGAGGGTTATTTTCAGTATTTGAGGCTTTATATTAATTTTTTTTCTGTCACAAGGAATATTTCAATCTGGAGTACAGTGGGAAATTACTATGATATAAAGACAAAATATATACATATACGTACATACAAACACACACACACATATATATATATAAAATAAATTAATTATTAGGAAATAGTAGGAGTCAGTCAAAAATGCTAAAGTGAGGGATAATTAATGAACAGCCAAAGTGTTGTACTGGTACCCAGGAATATAAAAAGATGTAGGGATAGTGGTATAATGGTAAATGTTTAACAACCAAGTTGAAGGAGGGGGAAGGAGTATATGCAGGATATAGTTTTAAGTTTAAACTACACTACAAAAACTTTTCTCACCAAATTCTTAATTGATCAAGTCAATCAATATAACAATAAATCAAATCCTGATTTTTAACATTTGTTAAATTTTCTAGTTTTAATACATTGACATTTAACAATGGGCCCTAGAGAGGTTGTATGAGCTGACTCCAGCATATTCCTGCCTTGGGGAAACTTTCTAAGAATAACACAAGAAGAGATGGGTGGGTTGTGATTTGTAGCAACAGAAGAAATAACCACATGAATAAGATTATAATAACTTGAAAATTTACAAAACTTTTAATAAATATTATCTCATTTCATCTTCACAACAATCCTGGGATATAGACCTTATAAAAATCCCAATTTTTACAACTGAGGAAAGTTAGACAGAGCTCAAGGCAAAGGACTCTGACTTGCTCAGGATTATACAACCAGTAAGTGTTGGGGACCAGATTTGAAATAGGATCTTCCTGGCTTCAGGTTCAATTCTAGAGGCCTAAGGATCACAGATCCAGTGAAATATTGTCCAATCATTTCAGCTGTGTCTAACTCACGCCATTTTTTTTTCTTGGCAAAGATACTAGAGTGATTTGCCATTTCCTTCTGCAACTTACTTTGCAGATGAGGAAACTGAGGCAAATAGGATTAAGAGATTTACACAGATAGTAAGTGTCTGAAGTAGAATTCAAAGTCAGGTCTCCTTGAAGGATCAGTGCTCTTTCCATTACAGTAGGCTGCTACTGAGGCTGATACATTATTGGGAGTACTGAACCACATTCATATTCACCTTGTTGTTCAGCCAGACTGGCCTTCATATTATTCACAACAGTCTTCTACCTCTAGGTTTTTTTCACTAGCTCCTACACACCTGGAATATACTTCCTATATATGCACACACATACTCATATAAATGCATAATTCATATTATATATACTTATGTACATATATTTATGTATAAAAATCATATGATAAAAACAATTTTATTAAAATTTTGAATAAAAGGACTATTTCACTTTTATTTTTATATCCTCGGGACTTTATACTGTCTTGCACATAGGCATTTAACAAAGACATTGGTAGTAGGATTGAATGTATAATGGAAATTATGAAATAAAACTGAACAGATATTCATGAAGTCTCCCCACCCTCCACACAATGATCTCCCTTGAAAGATAGATCAACAAACTAGAAGTGGTTTTGGTTTTGCCTCTGCCAAAACCCTTCTGGTCTGGTTTTGATGTTCCAAATTGTAAATCACTCTTGGTTTGAGTCTCAAGGATTTTGGGACATATAGAGAGGTTGCTGGTTACTTTGTCTAAATTTCCATTTGTAGAATATGAAGAGTACTATTCTTTATACACTACTGCAGAAATATCATTTTAAGAAATATATTAGCAGTAATCTGGTAAAATGGAATTCAGGGACAAGACATGGAAACATTCCAATCAAGAAATCAATAGAGGAAGAACTATGCCAGAAGATAGGAGTGGTGTTGTGTACCTAAAAGAAATAGAAAAACTCACATCTCTCTTCATGGAACTTAAAAGTATAGGCTGAGGAAATATGAAACATTTAGTGAATAATTAATAAATAATATTTGTACAGTGCTTTAGGATTTGCAACTTGTTTTACAATTATTATCTCATTTTATACTCACAATTTTAAAAATGAGGAAACTAGGGGCAGCTAGGTGGCACAGTGGATAGAGCACCAGCCCTGACCTGAGTTCAAATCTGGTCTCAGACACCTCCTAGCTGTGTGACCCTGGGCAAGTCACTTAACCCCAATTGCCTCAGCAAAAAGCTAAAAATAAATAATAAATGAGGTAACGGAGGCACAGAAAGATTAAATGACTTGCCCAGGACCACACAGCTAATAAAATTCTGAGATTGAATTTGAATTCAGGCTTTGCTGACTACAAGTCAATTATTTGAATATGAAAGTAAAATGATGAAATTGGGATCTTTTGGGGGGATGTGTTTTTATTATGCTCATTACTGGAAATCTATTGGGAGCTTGGTAAAAGTTTTCAGAATAGACTAGAAAGAGGGAGATATTTCATTCTGACAGGAGATTGTTTCAGGAAGGGAAAGAAGATGGAGTTTGGGACTGGCAGAGAGATTTAACTTCAAATCTTATCTCAAATTCCAACTAACTCAGACTCTTATCTCTCTGAGCCTTAGTTTCCCCCTCCAAAATGGGATAATAAAGACACCTGTCTCAGAGTTTTGTTGTAGGGGGGTTAAAGAAAGATATCTATCTTTCTGTTACTTTTTTCAGAGTTCAAAGAACCATGTAAATGCAAATCATTATTATTATTACTATTTTTTTCTGTAGGAAATTTTTTTCTGTAGTGACTTATTATAGGATTATAGGATTACAACTGACTTTAGCTGGATACCCATCTTCCTTTAGGTCTGGTGGAGTCTCTCTACACTTACTAGTATCCTGCTCTATCTCCCTTTTTCCTGAGGTTTATTGTAGTGTATTGCATTGCTACTCAGAATCAGAGCATATTTTTTTCTGTACTTCTGCTTTCTCTGTATTGGATTGGGGGCAAGAGATGGTGACTTTTTCTGCTTGTTGTCACAGAATGTTGTCCCACAGAATGGGGGGTTGAGGACAGGGGAAAGTAATGTGCTGGCAAAGACCACAGCAGCAGGAAAGAAATGACTGAGAGGATGCCAGAATACAAGGCTGGAGGTTCTATTGAGCAATCCTACTGAGAGGTGGTGTTGCAGGTAGAAGGAGTTAGGGATTAGATTAAAAACACTTAGTTGTTTTTTTATTGTCATTGTCCATTCAAATTCTTGGTATCTTTGTCTGTGGATTCAGCTACAATTGTTTGCCTCTTGCATGCAAATTTTATTCTGGAGATGAGAGGTCTTAAGCATTAGAGTAAATAGCTAGTACTCCATATTATTGGTCATATGACCATAAATTTTTTTCTTCTCCTTCTTTTTATTCTTTATTATTGACTCTGAGATGGGAAAGAGGAAGTATGCAGTGAGAAATATAGGTGAATTATTTTTAAAGATATCAATAAATTTTATTTTTTTAAAAAGATGGGCCTTTGTTTCTTGGAAAAGTTTGAGAACACTAAAGTAATTTGATAATTACCCTAAAACCACCCAGCCTGATCTCTACCTTCTCCTTAATTCTGTATCCAATAAATTTCCATTAATGGATGTAATTAAAGCACCTGTATCAGAGATCATCCTTCTAACTTGTTCAAAAAACAAGCTTCTATTTAGTTTTCCTGTGTGCATCATGAAACTATGCCTTTTCAGGTGTTTTTAATCTCTTCTAAGCAGATTTGAATATACCATTTATTTTATGAAACAAGTACAATGACACCCACTTTCTCATAATAATAGTAATAATAATAATGATTCACATTTACATGGTTCTTTGAACTCTGAACAAAATAATAGAAAGATAAATATGTTTCTGTTTGATCCCCCACAACAAAACTCTGAGAGAGGTGTCTTTATTATTCCCATTTTGGGATTTTTCTTGCACAGCAGAAATGACTGGTAGTATAGAAAAAATTAAATTTATGACAATGAATATTACTAAAACAATAAAAGAACAGCTGATTGGGGATTCAAATATACAGAAGTAAAGGATTATCTGGAAGTACAATATCAATAGCATTAAACATAATTTCTACAAAGCAAATCACTAATTTCAAAGAAAGACTGTATAGGGATAAATTAAGGATTAAAAATCTCCAAGAACATAACAGCATTATTGTAGTTCACAGCATTGCTGTCCCAAAACACAAAACCAAAAACAAATGAAAAACCTCTGAACACTATGATGCAAGAAGGAGAAAACTTCCTAGAACTTCTGTACAGCAAAGTGCTAATTAAGAAACATTTTCTAAATGTTTCTAAATCACCTAAATTTTTTTAAAAGCCTATTGTATAAACTCCATGTTAAATACTGGTTAATGCAACAATTCCAATGAAAAAAAATAATAAATCAAACAAGCAACTTAAAAAAAAACACTTCCAAGCATAAAAGAACAGAAATTTAAATAGCATAAGACTATTCTTTACCCATCAGAAACCACAGAACAGCTAAAAATACAGCTCAAGGTTGTAATCTGAGCTTACTCATCAATGGCAAAAAGATGAGTATTCAATAAAAAGAAACATATTAGAAGTATTCCTACCCTTCACAAAAAGATGTGATTATTTGCTTTATAAATATCTCAGACAATAGAAAAACTAAAATGACCAACATATGCATCAACCAAAGAAGGCACAGTAACAAAATATTTTTTCCAGGAAAAAAAGGAAAAACAAAGTAGGAATAGAAAGGCATCTATGGTTACAAATAACACCAGCAACACAAAAGAAAAAGATTTGTTTCAGGAAAAAATATAAGAAAATAATAACAAATGTCAAACAGAAGAAGTGATAATAAAGAAACAAATATGAAGCACAATATATGTGTGTATATATATATATATCCATGAATTAACATATGTATGATATATAAATACATGCACACATGTATTTATACACTCACAAGTATGTACATAAGTACATACAAACATATACATAAAACATTCATGTTATACATGGAATTAAAAGCCATTTCCAAATGAATAAGTGGTCAAAAGATATGAACTAATAGTTTTCAAAAGAAGAGATGCAAACTATTAAGAAGCATATGAAGGAATCTCCAAATCACTAATAACAGAGACAAATTACAAAGGATGTATGCTCACTTATCCCTGGTGGCTCAAGTATATAATCTCCATAAATTTATAACAGAACATCCTCCTACTGTGTTGGTAGCCTTCATACTTCAGGGGGACCAATGGAATAATCTGATCATTCTCATCAGTTTTGCCTTTCTCTTGCCATATGACCATTCTATCTTTATTTACAATTATAAATTTCTTTGATGACATTTTTTCCCTGAAGCAATTGGGGTTAAGTGACTTGCCCAGAGTCACACAGCTAGGGACTGTTAAGTGTTTGAGACCAGATTTGAACTCAGGTCCTCCTGACTTCAGGGCTGGTACTTTATCCACTGTGCCAACTAGTTGCCCCAGTGGCATTCTTTACTCAAGTTTTTTATAGTTTTTTTTTAAATTTGTTCTCTATTGCAGCCTACTTACCCTCTCACTCCTACATTTCTCTCTACTATTGTAAAATAAAAATAACCCTGAAGTTTTACCTCACACCCAGAAAATTGTCGAAGCTTACAGAACGTAGGAAAAGTCTATATTGTAACAGTTGTAGGAAGATAAATAGACCAGCGTATTGTTGGGAATGAAAGTGAAATGACACAAATATTTTAAGAAATAAGAATTTGGGGGGGGGGGCAGCTAGGTGGCAGAGTGGATAAAACACCAGCACTGAAATCAAGAGGATCTGAGTTCAAATATGGCCTCAGACACTTAACACTTACTGGCTGTGTGATCCTGAGCAAGAGAAGGAAGGAGGGAAGGAGGGAAGGAAGCAAGGAAGGAAGCAAGGAAGGAAGCAAGGAAGGAAGCAAGGAAGGAAGCAAGGAAGGAAGGAAGGAAGGAAGGAAGGAAGGAAGGAAGGAAGGAAGCAAGGAAGGAAGGAAGGAAGGAAAATAAAATCTTGCACACATAAAGAAAGTGACTAAAATGTCCATATTCTTTGATCCAAAGATTCCACGGGGGAAAGGGAGCCAAAATGGCATAGTAAAGGCAGGGGCTTGCCAAACTCTCCCCCCAAATCAAATTTAAATAATGACTTTCAACAAATTTTAGAAGATCAGAAAACACAAGAATTACAGAATGGAACAACTTTCTAGCCAAAGACAACTTGGAAGGTCAGTAGGTCCTTCTACGGCACCAGGATGGGAGCATGTGAAGTCCCAATGCAGGACACACCAGCCTAACCCCAGCCCCAGGACTAGCCCCAGCTAAGCAGGAAGGGACCTTGGGGCCTCTGAGTCAGCAGCAGTACTAGCAGTTTCCAAACCTCCCAACCCACAGACACCAAATACAACCTGGAGAGTCAGCAGGAAAGATTTGTCCCATCTAGAGAAGGGGGCCTTGGGAAACCAGCAAACCAGCAATGGGAGGTAGTGCAGCTTCCGGAGGCCTCAACACACAGGAGGACTCTGTTACTTTAATGTACTAGAACTTACAAGCCACAATGGAGCAGGGAACCTCCTCATACAAGGGCAGGAAAGAGTGCTTGTGGTCAGCTCCCTAGGAGGATCTCTGAAAACAGCTGCACAAAACCCCTGACGCTTGGGATAGTGCACCTTCCCCCCTGGAAACAGAGCCCTACTTTAACAAAAAGTTAAAAGTCAAGTAATAGTCTGGGAAAACCAACAGAAAAAAAGATGTGACCAAAGAAAGCTATTGTGGTGTCAAGATCAAAACACTCACTCAGAAGAAAAGTCAAAGCTTCGTCACTCAAAACTTCCAAGAAAAATAGGATTTGATCACAGACCATGGGAGAATTCAAAAAGGATTTTGAAAATCAAATAAGAGAAAGAGGGGAAATGTTGGGAAGAGAAATGAGAATGATGCAAGAGGAAATACAAAAAGCTAATGAGTAGAAGAATGGCATAAAAAGCAAAATTGGCCAAATGGGAAGGGAGGTATAAAATCTAACTGAGGAAAAGGACTCCTTGAAAATTAGAATTGAGCAAATGCAAGCTAATTACTTTATGAGGAATCAAAAAATAATAAAACAAAACCAAAAGAATGAACAAAAAAAAGAAAACAATGTAAAATATATTGCAAAGATTCTACTACCAGGCTTATATCTCAAGGAGATCATTATAATAAGAAAACCTCCATATGCCCCTAAATATTTATAGAATCACTTTTTCATGGTAGCAAAGAATTTGAGGGGGAAAAGGAGACGCTTATCTGTTAGGGAACAGCTAAAGAAATTATGGCGAATCAATGCAATGGGATATTATAGTTCAGTAAGAAATGAAAATATGATGAATACAGCAAAGTGTAGAAAGATTCATATAATTTGATGCAGAATGAAGAAAACAAAACCAAGAAAACAATGAAAAAATTGACTACAACAATGAAATTGAAAATACTAGTAAAAAGTGAATGTTTCAATATTATAAAGTATAATAATAGTCTGAGAGAAAAGAAATGAGAAGAAACTTCTCACCCTATTCCTTTGCAATCTGAGTATAATATATTGCTTACATCTTTATATCTTTAGATTTAATATATACATACATATATATTTGCTGAGGCGCTTGGATTAAGTGACTTGCCCAGGGTCACACAGTTAAAAAGTGTTAAGTATCTGAACTCACATCCTTCTGATTTCAGGGCTTGTGTTCCATACTTCAGGTCTGGTGCTCTCCCTGTCTTTTTCAATAATTATATTTTCTGGGGGGTTTTTTTGGTCTTTTTTTTCCTTTTACAAATGTTATTTATAATGTGAAACATTTCAATGAGAGGAAAGGGATTTGGGGGAAAATGTGACTGTAAAAAAAAAAAAACTGGGGGGGGCAGCTAAATGGCGCAGTGGATAGAGCACCAGCCCTGAAGTCAGGAGGACCTGAGTTCCAATCTGGTCTCAGACACTTAACATTCTCTAGCTGTGTGATCCTGGGCAAGTCACTTAACCTCAATTGCCTCAGCAAAAAACAACAACAACAACAACAAAAAACAAAAACAAAAAAAAACTTTTTTTTTTTTTGCAAAAGAGAGACATGGGGGAAAAGTTCAGTAAAACTAAAAATAACAGTAAAAACACATTGAGAAAGTCTATTATTTTCAGTATTTATGCATATGCTTTGCATCTCTCCATCTCTACCTCTTCTGCAAGGAAGCTGGAGAAGGTATCTTCTCATTTCTCTACTTTGGGGACAAGACTTTGTCTTAAAAATTTTGCAACTTTTAGCTCTTATTGTCATTTGGTTATTGTTCTTTCCATTTACATTGCTTTAGTCATTGTATTTAGTGTTTTTCTGGCTCTTCTTACTTTGATTTGTATAAGAAGTATTTTCATCTAAATCTTACCAGATTGTTTACTAAAGCACCATTTCTTATTTCACTTAAATATTTCATTTCATTCATGCATCATACTTTTTAACTATTCCTCATTTGATAAAAATTCTTCTTTTATATAATTATTGTTCTAATGTCATGGTATGGCTATAAAATATGGAACATTATAGTTTTTAAAGATTTAAAACTAAATATCATTTAGAGGGCAACAGAGAGGTATTGGGTATATGTGTGTGTGTGAGGGGAGCAGTCTATAATATAAAATTAAAAACTATGAAGAATCAAAGTAAAGAATGTCATCAAAGAAATTTATAATTGAACAGACAATTTTCAGATGATGAAATTAAAACTATTTATAATCATATGAAAAGGTGCTCCAAATCACTATTGATCAGAGAAATGCAAATTAAGACAACTCTGAGGTACCACTACACACCTGTCAGATTGGCTAAAATGACAGGAAATGATAATGATGAATGTTGGAGGGGATGTGGGAAAACTGGAACACTGATACATTGTTGGTGAAGCTGTGAACAGATCCAACCATTCTGGAGAGCAATTTGGAGCTGTGCTCAAAAAGTTATCAAACTGTGCATACCCTTTGACCCAGCAACATTTCTACTGGGCCTATAGCCCAAAGAGATCTTAGAGGAGGGAAAGGGACCCACATGTGCAAGAATGTTTGTGGCAGCTCTTTTTGTAGTGGCTAGAAACTGGAAACTGAGTAGATGCCCATCAATTGGAGAGTGGTTGAATAAATTATGGTATATGAATGTTATGGAATATTATTGCTCTGTAAGAAACGACCAGCAGGACGATTTCAGAGAGGCCTGGAGGGACTTGCATGAACTGATGCTGGGTGAAATGAGCAGAACCAGGAGATCGTTGTACACGGCAACAACAGTACTATATGAGGATCAGTTCTAATGGACATGACTCTCTTCAACAATGAAATGCTTCAAACCAATTACAATTGTTCAGTGAAGAAGGCCATATACACCCAGAGAGAGGCATGTGAAATGTGGACCACAACATAACATTTTCATGTTCTCTATTGATGTTTGCTTGCATTGTATTTCCTTTATCGGATTATTCTTTCTTGTAGATACGATTTCTCCTGCACAAAAAATGATGTGTGGCAATAACTATACATATATTCAATTTAAGTATTCTAACATAATTATCATGTAGTGGATATCCTGCTATCTAGGGGAGGGGTGGGAAGTAGGGGGGAAATTTGTAACAGAAAGCTTTGTAAGGGTTAATGTTTAGGAATTACCCATACATATGTTTTGCAAATAAAAAGTATTAAAAAGTATTAATAATAAAAAAAGAAATTTATAATTGTAAAGAAAAATGGAATGATCTTGTAGGTATACCCTGTGAGGATGACCATAGTGTTCCACTGGTACTCCTACAGGGATGGAAGTAGAGAAAGATTACCAGCCATTGGGTTCACATTTTGTGGTAAATTTGTGAGAGATGATTTGAGTCGCACAAGATAGGTGAGCATGAATCCTTTGTAATCTGCATTATTAGGGAGAGTATGTATAATATTTGAAGATCATTGTCAGTAACAGACTTAGGAAGAAGAGCTGATTTAGGAAAGATAGGAATGATTGTAAGTATTTTAAGGTGCAGAGAACTTAGTAAGCATCCAAAGAAGGATGATCAGGATGACCATGCCATATGAGGAAGAGATAAAGGAAGTAGAACCATTTGTACCAATCAATGAAGAGAAGACTTGAATCAGAGTGGGAGGAAAATGGAGGATGAAAGTTTTCTTCCATTATTTGGAAGGCTGTCATTATCTCATGTAATAGAGACTGACTCAACTTGGTATGTATGACTCCAGGGAACAAAATTAAGAGTTATGGACAGAAGTTGCAACAAGGAAAATATTAGCTTGATGTAAGAGGAGGGAAATCTTACAAAAAAATTAGAAAAATTCCAAATTAGACTGGACTAGCCCAGGCGATGGTAAATTCTCCTTCAACAGAGATCTTCATGAAAAAGCTGTGTGATCCCTTGTTTGGTTTATTGTAGAGGATTTTAGTTCAAATACTGGACTAGAGGGACTTTAGTATTCTAAAATTCCCTCTAATAGAGGGTATCTGTGATCTAGGTTCATCTCTTGGTGCTGTCATATACCTACATGGTGAATAAATCACTGTTACAAGTTTCTATTTCCTAGGAGATCAAGATAATACTCAGAACTTTCTACCTATAGAATTATGAAGAAAGCACTTAAATGTTATAAGGATGTAGGTTATTAATATCTTATGCTGCAGAGCGCAGTATAAACTACAAGATAGGATACTAGATGTGGCATCAAAAAAAACCTGAGTTCAAATCCTACCTCAACCTACACTTTCTAGTATATGGCCATGGGCAAATCACTTAAGATGTCTAAACCTCCATTTCTTCATCTGTCAAATGGGACAATTAGCACCATCTGAAGAGTTTGTTCTGAGGCATAGTGAGATAATTAACATAAAACCCTTTATAAATGTTTAAGATTTTTTATAAATGCCAGTCAAGGAGAAAGACCAAGAGAGACGTTGAATTTGTCAAGGAGGTCATTGACAACTCTTAAGAGATCATGAAATCAGTATGTGGTGCTTTCTATTTCATTAGCATTGCTGTATTTTCCAAAAAAAAATATTTTCTTTTTTATCTTTTGTTATAAAAGTGAAATGAGAGTTGTGAAATTAAGATGTAAAAATATAAAATATCAATAAAAGTTTTGCTTAAGGAGATTTTTTGAAATATTAAAACTTAGAAAAAGAAACCTATGATTTAAGAGAAGGTATGTTGTTCGATATATGTATGATTCTAATTGCTGGGAAACATTCAGAACTAGGTTATAATGAAAGGCAACTGGACTGAGATGGAGGTCTTGGTTTTCTGCTCAACTAAATAACTTCAAATCTATATGACCTTGGGAGAAATCATTTCAACTCTCTATGATTTTTTAAATATTATTTGAATTATAATTTTTGATTAAATGACCTCAAAAGGTTGCTTGCAGCCTCAAAAATCTTTGTCTGACTTCCAAACACATAATTCACTCCTTATGAAAAGAGCAAGCAAGTTTCCTTTTTAATAAAATGTTATATTTTTGCTTTATGAAGGTTGTCATTTATCAAACTTTTTGATCCATTAATTTTTATTTCCTACTCTCAGTTGCTGGTGTGCAATGAGATTTCAGGGAAATAACAGTAGAGCATAAACATTTTATTTTGAAAGCAGGACAGACATCCTTCCTGGATTCATGCTTCTCTGAAATCCAAGAGCATGACTATTTATTTTCTCAGAAAACCTAGAGCAGTGTGGTTAGAATCCAAGAAAGAAAATTTTTTTTCTAAAGTGATTCTTGATGCCTTTCTAATTCTACAAGGTATATAACAGTATGAAAAAGCAAAACCTGAAATTCCAAGAGGAAATAAAATAAATCCAAATAAATAATAATAGCAAATAACATTGATTTAGTATTTTATAGTTTTCAAATTATATTCTTTACTAATACTATGACAACTACTATCATTTATATAGTGCTTGTTTTTTTACAGAAAATCAAAGCATTAAATTTTGTACTCAGAAATCTGTACACTTTACACAATGATGAATGAGAAAAATATGAATACATAAAATTACAAATCACATGTCAAAAGAGAATAATACCTATTGTGTAGTATTTTTAAGGTTGGCAAAGTATTTTACAATATTATCTCAGTTGATCTTCACAATTCTGAAAAGTAGATGCTGCTAATATTTCTAGTTTACACGTAAGGAAACTGAGGCAAACTGAAATTGAGACTTGACCAGGGTTACACAGTTAGAAAGTGTCTGAATCAAATCTCTCTGACCCCCAGAACAACTACTTTGTAAGGAATAGTCTGGGTAAGACTTAGTGTTCTCATTTTACAGATGAGACTGCCATTTAAAAAAGTCAAATGGCAAATTTCTGTTTATGTATCTACTAAGGAGTATTGTTAGGACATAAACCCAAGTTTTTTCAACTTTCCTCAAAATTATTTTGCATTTACTCATATATTTTGTTTTTATATGTTTCTATGTGTTTTATTTTCCACCAGTAGAACATAAACTTCCTAATAGCAGGGACTAATTGTTTGTTTTAATTTATTTGAGTACATATACTACCTAATCCAATTCCTGGTATATATTATGTATTTTATGAATGTCTGTGAATTGAAATAAATAATGGATTATAGTAATGGTGGTGGTGGTGGTGATAGTAGTAGTAGTAGTAGTAGTAGTAGTAGTAGTAGTACTAATAGCAGTAATAGTAGTAATAATAGTAACAATAGCTAATATTTGCCTACTATGCACCAGGAGTGATTTTTATATGATCCTACAATGCTTAGCACTCTTACTTATAGCTAGATGTGGAAATGTACTTATTAAAAGCATAAATGAGTCAAATAATTTCCATACAGCCCAAAAAACATGTGTGTATGAGAATATTTTCCCCAAATGATGAAATTCTGGACACTCTAACAGATTCCATTAATTCAATTTCCTGGCTTAGTTTTTACAAAACTATTATCTAAGCCATTTACACTTGGCATGAGAATACTACACACAATGTATATCATAAATATTCCATTCTTTCTAATATACACATAGCCTATTCTTCATGAACAGGACTTCATAATTATGATGCAGCCTGAACTGTTAATCAAATTTGTTAATCTACACATGCATTGAGTTAAAAGTATATTTGGATGTTGATACTTAGAGGATCAGTGATTTTTATCAACCCAGAAAACTTCCAGCTTAGGAATTCCCTTTACTAACATAGATTGTAACTCATCTGTAACTCAGTAAACCAATCTTTGGTAGTTGCCTAAAGAACAAAACAGTTAAATGATTTGCTAAGAGTTACATATCTAGTAAGAGCTCAACCCAAGATTTGAGCACTGCTCTTGATTACAAGCCTAGAACACTACATAATATATCATGCTGCCTCTATACAGTTTATCTTCACAGTAAGAAATGCTGATGGTGATAAAAATGATGGTGATGATGATGGAAAAATTGTATACGGTACACCTGTGCATTTTTTTGTTTAAAAAGAGAAAGTCAATTCATGTATTTAAAAATCATTTAAGAAGAGGGATAGGTATGAGTGTATATGTGTGTATGTATGTTTGTAGATATATGTGTATATATATGTATCTGTATGTATATACATATATATGCATATACACACATATACATATTTATATATGTATGTGTGTGTGAGTCTGCACTTAATTACAGCCTTCTTTGGATGAGGGTTTGGGAGAAGGGAGAGGATAAAATAAAGTAAGAAGTACATGGGGTAGCTAGATAGAGCAGTGGATAAGGAACCAGACCTGAAGTGAGGAGGACCTGAGTTCAAATTTGGCCTCCAGACACTGTGTGACCCTTGGGGCAAGTCACTTAATCCCAATTGCTATACAAAAAAAAAGTGGAGTAGAAAAGGAGAAGAAGAATGGAGGTACTAGAACACATTGTAATACTTAAAAATTTCTAGATCAGCAAATTTCATCTTAGTGACTTTCCATACCTCAGACCTTAATGGTCTTCATACTTTGCTGGAGCAAAAAAAAAGTCCCTTAAACTTAGACAATTAATCACCTGTTGGCCAATCTTATGGTGATGACTTCTCCAGACTAGCTTCTCTATCCTTCTTTCAGAAGGCACACAATATGACACTAGGACTATGTTTGAAACTTTTTGAGTTAGAGAGGATCTCCCCAAATTTATATTTTGTTAATTCAAATTTCAAGAACCAGGGTCCTCTGCATATCAAGACAGCACTGAAGAAGGCTGTAATGAGATACTACTTAAAGGTTAACATGGCATAATCTCTACGATAATAGATTTACAAAGCATTTTGAATATATTGTTCCATTGGTGTCTTACAACAACCCTGCCAGGTGAGTGCTGTTATTATCTCTGTTTTATCATCATTTTATAGATTTGTAACAGTGCCTGGCACAGAGTAAGAGCTCTTAAAATATTATTGTTATTATTATCATCATGACCATCATTATTATAAATGGAAAAAGTTAAGCTCTAAAAGGTTGTGACTTCTAAAGAATCACACATCTAGTAAGGGTCTAAGATAGATTTTAAAATAAAATATTCTTACCTCTCAAATCTAATACTCTATCCATTGTGCCAAGTACACAGACACACACACACACACACATGTATATCCCTTGTGAAACTTAGAGTCTAATAGGAGTGATTAAATACACCAAATATAATTAGAATAAGAAAATAGAACATGATGGGGGCATAAAGAATACAAACAACTACAAGATCAAAGAGGAGATGATTTCCAGCTGAGAAGAATTCATAGGATATGGCAATATCTGATTTGAAGCATCAAAAATAATGAGCTGACAACATCAAGAAGTTAGATTAAGGAGGGAAATTAATCTTCAAGAGTTACCAGAAAAGCAAATAAGGAATTAAAACCCTGACTGATGTGAGTCAGTTGGGATTCTGTGAAAATATCATGCTCAGAATGTACCTAGCGTTCCAAAGTCACTTCCTCAATAGAATCTGATATTCACCATTCTCATGTTTACCTTCACAATGTTTAAATGCCATCTTACTGCCAGTATGCCTTAGGAGTTCATACATTCATTCAATTATTTATTCATTCATTCATTCAAGAGAACATTATTGAGTAGCTCCAATGTGTAAAGGATACACAATTTACAATTTAGTGAATACTCCATCTAAGTCTTAGATGTTTTCTTAGATGAAGTACTTAGTGAACTAGGATAGATAATAATAATTAAATTAAAATTTTCAAACATTTATTAAGTACCCACCATTTATCAGGCATTGTACTAATTATTAGGGAGAAGAGAGAAATATAAAAGTGAATAATCTATTCTCTCTCTTTCTCTCTGTCTGTCTCTGTCTGTCTCTCTGTCTCTCTCTTTGTGTATGTATGTGTGTGTGTGTGTGTGTGTGTGTGTGTGTGTTTATGCATTTAGGTCCCAATTAGTGACAATAACAAATATATGCAGATGTATTTATAGTTTATGGGTCATCAGCTACATGCCAATTAATGGCAATACTAAATCTGCATGTGATGTGTGTGTTCATCTAGGTCTCATTAAGTGACCAATAAAGAAATATGATGAGTTTGAATACAAAATAAATGCAGAAGAAATAAATGACATTTCTGGGAGTAAGAAACACTAACAACTTGGGAAATAAGGAAAAACCTCTGGTAGGAGAAGGCACCAGAGTTGAAGAGAGGTAGGAGTTTTTAGGGATGTGTGGGTGGAAGGAAACTATGAGACAACTTTTGCAAAGACATTGAGGCAAGAGAAAGAATGTCATGTAAAAAGGACAGTAAATAGGTCAGTTGGCCAAAAATGAATAGTTTCTGGGTAGAAGAAATGATAAATCAGACTAGGTCAGGCCATAAAGGTCTTTTAATGACATTAGGCCTTTTTTCAAGAGGCCATAGGAAGCCACTGAAACTTATTGGGCAAGAGAATAGCATGATAAAATCTGAGCTTTGGTGATAACAATTTGGCCCCTGCACAAAGAATAAATTTAAGAATTTGGGAGAAGGCTAAATACTTGGAGACATAACTGGGAGGTTAATGCAATATTTCATCTGAAGGGGGATAAAAGCCTGAAAAAAAGAGTGTAAGAGGAGAAAAAAGAACAGATTGCAAAGATGCTGGTTAATCCATCAGATTTGGCAACTGATTAATTATTAAAGATGAGGGGAAATTGCAGATAACTCAAAGTTATGAACCTGGATGACTGGAAGAATTAATTTAGTGAACTCAAGAGAAATAGAGGAATAACAAAGATGAGGTAGGTTTAGAAGGAAAGATAATGCGTCTTTAAACATATTGAGTTCAAGATGTTTATGGAATAACTAGGAAGAATTGTCTTACAACTGTTGTTGTCAGTTTGTTCATTTTTTCTTATTTCAAAATGCTTATATTTAAAGATCACATTCTTCTGCTTTTACATGTAATTCCCACAATCATGTAACCAAATAATTAAAATATCTGAGTGTTCTAGGGTGCCCGTTCCTGAGACCATGGCAGTGCCTTGAGACTTTGAGCTAAAAGTCTTATTTTTGAGTCAAAACATTTCTTCTGAAAAACTTGGTTTCAAATAGCAGTGTTCTTTCTAGGGCTTTCTTTCCAAGAACTGACCTTGGAATTCTGAAATATCTTAAGAGCAAATGAAACTCAGGAGAAATATGAGGATGAAATTTATATGTGAGATAGTCATTTGTTTGGAAATGATCCTCCCAGGATAACTGATGAGATTATAGAAAAAGGATAAAGAGAGGGAAGAGAAGATAGTGCCAAACAGCAAGATAAGTCAGCAAAGGAGACTGAAGAAAGATGAGCCAGACAATTAAAACTAGATGAAAACTTCTATAAAATCCTGAGTTGAAATAATATCTGGGAATATCATCAAACATTGAATAATAGCCAAGGAGATGAGACCTTTACAAGCAAGAGGACTCTTTGAACAATTTCATTTGAGCAGTGGAGCAGAAGTCAGCTTGAGACAAGTTGTGAAGTGGATAAGAGCTGAGAAAGTAATGGTAAAAAGATTGGATGGCTTTTATAGGAATTTATCTATGAAAAGAAGGAGAGATAAAGGATGATAGTTTGAGAAGATAATAGTATCAAGTACTTAGGGAAGAAAAGAGAGAACAATAATACAAGTAGAAGAGTTGACATTAATTAGGAGGATAATGTCTTTCTCTGAAATTGGAATAAAAATGGAAAAATGTGAATAATATTAAAGTTAGCTGAGATAAAGAATTGAGGAGTAGAGAAAGTGCTTGCTGGATGCCCTTTTTTGTTTTTTGTTTTTTGTTAAGTGGATCATATACAATATGTACAATTAAAGAATGGAATTTCTCCTCTCCTACAGAGATCAGGAAGGGTCATACAAATGACTTGAGAAGAGTAAAGAAAAGGCTTTATGAGAAATGTAATAAAAAATTAAACAAGCTGATATTAGGTGACATAAATTTGTAGTTGACCCAGTCAATAACAATATGTGCATGCCTACTCCTGGGATATTTAGGATCATGATTATAAAATGGAGAATTAAAATGAAGGTAATATTCTAGAATCAAGATTTTCAAAGGGACAAGTGTTAAAGAAGCAAGGAGTTTGAGAGTAGAAACAGTGTGTAAAGTTGTACTAGCCAATTTTAGAGTCAAAATTTTAAAGGGGAAAATAAGACCAGAGAAAATGGGATGGCTTAGACAAGCAAAGAAGGGTACAATAACTAAATGATGGTAAGAAGGAAAAATAGCTTCAAGAAGAAGAACATATGGAAACAGAGGAAATACTATGATAAAATAGAAAGATTTGAGAAGTAGAGGTTAAGGATATGGAGTAATTGTTGGGTTATGATGGGATCAAGAGTATGACTATCTCTGGTTGTGGATGAGGTAAAATGGGAAGAAAGGAGATTAATGGACTAGGAAATATGGTCTTTGAATGAACATTAACATAGAAGTTAAACATCAAGTAAATGTCTTTGATGATTAAGAGGATAGCTTCAAACGTAGAAAATAGTAACTTCTGTCAGTCCAGGCAACGAGTATTTATTCAGCAACTACTACCATTGTGATGAAACAAAAAAAAAAAAAAAAAGCAAAATGACAGTGCTTTCTCTCAGAAAGCTTACAGTCTAATGTGAGAAATAACATGCGAACAAATATGTGCAAATAGTATTTGGAGAGGATAAATTAGAGAGAAGCATAGAAAAAAAAAAGACATGGGCATTGAGATGGAACAGGAATGTTTACTTGTGGAAAGTAGGATTTTAGCTAAGACCTAAAGGAATTATAGGGAAACCAGGACACAGAGATGAAAAGGAAGGGAATGAGTCCATGGGTGGAACGTATAGAAATCAGATTTTAACACCAAAATGAGAACTGTAAAAAAATCAAATGGGATCTATCAGAAAGCAATAATTTCTCTAATAATGTAAAGTCTTCATATATGGGCTGTAAGACAATCTATAAGCTTATTCACCAGTGAGAGGGGATTAATAATTTTTAATTTTGAAGTTTGGAGTTTGAGCAATAGAACAGGAGAGTTATGGAAGTGGAGCAGTCATGACAGCTTGTTATCACTAAAAATTATAATACTAAACCCAGTACTAAACCTGATACCACACAGGACATTCATTCTAATGTCACTCTGTTGTGATGTTAGGTACCAGTAATTAGTTCACTCAGTAGTTACTTCACTATTGAGACAATAAAACAGCTGCCCATATAGAAATTTAAAATTCAATGATATTCCATAAGGGATCCATTGGTATTTGATAATTATTGTTGTTGTTGTTCAGTTATTTCAATAATGTCCAACTCTTTGGATCCTCCTTGGAGTTTTCTTGTCATAGATTCTCAAGAGGTGTGTCATTTCCTTTTCCAGCCCATTTTACAAATGAAGAGATTGAAGAAAAGAGGGTTAAGTGACTTGTCTGTTGTTACAACAACTAGTAAGTGTCAATGCTAGATTTGAAGTCAAGAAGATGTATCTTCTGACTTCAGGCCCGATACTCTATCCATTGTACCCCTATCTCCCTCTCCCTGGTAATTATAGAAAATATGCTGGATTTGGAGTGGAAGAGCCTCGGTTTAAGTCTTGACTAAAATACTTCCTAGTTATGTGACTGTGGGCAAAAATATGGACATAATTATATTTGTGCTACCTACTTCCAAAAGGGGCCTATAAAATGTATGAGAAGGCACATCAAACAAATATAAGATCCATTTTGATCTATTCATTTCCCCTTCAAATAAATTGATCATCAAACATTGGTAGATATTAAGGCATTCATTGCTTTTGAAATCATACAATTATTAAATTATGAATCAGTCATGGTATTTTCTTTCTAAGAGCTCTGGGGACTTTAAGGTGGATTTTTTACGTGAATTTACAAAAGAGCACTGGAATTTCCCTGCAAACTACAGTTAAGAGCTTGGTACACTTCCACATTGTTCTTTGTTCTTAGAGAACTTCAAAGAAATGATTTATTGAGATTTGACTCCACCTTTAAATAATCAAATCTCTAATTTGAAGAAATATTGGGGGCAGCTAGATGGCACAATGGATAGAGCGCCAGCCCTGAAGTCAGGAGGACCTGAGTTCAAATCTGGTCTTAGATACTTAACGTTTCCTAGCTGTGAGGCCCTGGGCAAGTCACTTAACCTCAATTGCCTCAGCAAAAAAAAAAAAAAAGAAATATTGAAGATTATCCTAATGAAAGGGAGGAATATTAACAAACATTAGCCAAAGGATTAATTAATCCACAAGTATATATTGGGTAACTACTATATGCCTGACATTTACACTATGTTTGGGAAAAGGTCACCCAAAACAAGGTTGAGATTTTTTTTGCTATAAAGAAATTAGCACTTTAGCAAAATAAGGAGAAAGATAATTGATTAATATTAACATAATAGCTAGTATTTATGTAGTACTTTAAGTTTTAAAACATATTACCTTGCTTTGTACTCAATATCAATCTTGTGAGATAGGTGCTATTATCATCCCCATTTTGCAAATGAGGAAACTGAGGGAAGTTGAAATTAAGTGACTTGCTCAGGATCACTCAGCTAGGTTAGTATATGAGACTACATTTGAACTCTGGTTTTCCTGATTCCAGTTGTCTTCCAGGAATAAGGGAGATTAAGGCTGCTCTCATATACATTTCATAGGAATTGCACTATTATTGCCAAGTTCCAAGATAACATAGCCTATCTTGATAACTTGATAACTGACTTCCCAACACACACACACACACACACACACACACACACACACACACACACATCCAGTCACCCTTCCCCCTCCAACACATACACTCCTCTTAGCTCCAGTTCAAAGCCTCTTTCTTTTCATGTTTGTTCCATTAGGGAAAGGTATTCTTTCCACCATGACAGGGCACAGCCTCCTCATGGCAGGTCTTTGTTTTGCTGTGTCCATTAATGATCTTGTAATCAACTTCTGGTGATGAGCCTCTCTAAAGTCACCTAGGGTAATATTTAACACTTCTCTATCCTTGGTCCAGTGAACTGGAATCTCCATTCTTGTACTTATTACTTTTTTTGACCTCAGAGAGACACATCTTTTCTGGGACTCAGTTTTCACATTTGAAAAATTAAAAGATTGGATTAGAAGACCACTAAAGTATCTTTCAGATCTAAACCTATCATATGATCATCCTTTCCAGCTTAATATTTATCCTTTATCTTTAATATTATCTTCATTAATCCTTAATATCATTCTTGCCATCATTTCTACAAATAATAAGGTCTGACACATATTCCATTGGCATAAAAAATGGCATGATTCAGTGTGGTACAGTAAAGTATTAACCTAGAAATTAAAAAGATCTGTGGGAATAATTGTGTCTTTAAAACTTTGTAGTCCCTTGACTTTAGTAGAAGAGGAAATAATAAATATCGATTATTTGTGGGTTTTCTTTTAATGATCAAGTCCTCCCTCTAAGCCCTTCTACTAAGCCTTCTTCTGAAATGGACTTTTGTTCCTGTGTTGCTCCCACTGGCTCTTTTTGCTCCTGTGTCATACTTTTAAGTACCTTTTCAGATGCTAGATTTTTATTAAAAATCCCTCCCTTGTTTATTTTTTCACAAAATACCATTTTCTATTCACTCTGCATAATATTCTCCCTCACGGATGGATAAGTGACCCATAAGTTTCAAAAAAGACATAGAAGGAAAAGGGCAGAAAATGCACTGCATTAACCTTCAGAAGTTGGAAATCTGCTTAAGATGCATTTCTCTAATTACAGCTTACACTGATCAGTTAGAAAGAAAAAGGCTGAGTGTAATTCTCACATAGAAGACATCAGATAAGCACCAAAAAAATTAAAGATCCAAACACTTAAACAAATCTTAATGTGCTATATGAGGTATCAGAATGGAATGAATCAGTAAAAGAGTTTGGAAACTGTCAGCAAAATGAGGGTGAAAGTGCATTTTCTTTTTTCTTAAACCCCAACTTATCCTTTAAAAGGCAAGAAGAACTGATTGGAGTCCTTTCCCACTCTCCTTGGCAGTCCAACCGTTCACGTCTGAAGTGGAGGCCAGTAATAAATATAATCAGCTAAACTTGTCGCTTCTCACTAAATGTTGAGCAAGCAAAAAGCATATCTGCTTTCTCCAATGTAATGCAGCAGCATTTTTTTGACTGAAAATCCTGTATCAAGAAGCATTAATTAAATGCCTACTTTGTTTCAGACACTGTGCTAAGAGCTTTATTTACAGTGATAAAAAATATAACAACCCCCTACCTTGAAGAGTTGAAATTGGTGGGAGTGGGGGGATATTGTTATATGTATATATTCACACATATCTACATAAATGATATATGTATACATTTAATATGCATTAATGCGATACATGTATTAATATATAATATATTTTGTTATGAATGTATTGTACATGTACAAACATATAAGTATACAGGTATATATATGTACATCATTTACATTTGCATACCTATATATATATATATGTGTGTGTGTGCATAGATATGTATGGATAATACATGTCCCTCATGTGTATACAATGTATATATACATACACAGATTTACAAATAAATTCACATGGACAAGCTTATTTATATATCTAGAAAGATCCCTTCATGCTACTATGATTCTGCTTTGCTCATAAAGCATTCTGTCTTTTATTTTTTTACTGTAGGCATGCTGTGCTGGGTGATCCTGTGCTAGTGTCTCCCATGTCTCTCAATTGATACCTTGTACCACGTCTTCTGTCTACCATGTGAGTACTTGTCTTGTTCAAGTTCTCTGAAAAATATTCTCTTAGGTGATCCTTAACTGGCTGACCCTTAGCCTGGAAGATGTTCATCTGCCTGAGAGCTAGTATGGCTTTGGAAACAAGGCAAAGTTAACATGGTATTATTTGCTGCCTAACAATTCCAGGAGAAATTTTAGGAGTGGAATAGGGATCTGCATATAACATTTGTTGACTTGACCAAGGCCTTTGTTAAGTTGTGAGAACTTAATGCATTTTTTATGGGAAATTATGGTAAAATGTAGTTGCCCAGAGATTCCATAGTATTGTCTGCCAATTTCATGATGGCGTGCTTTTGTGGGTTCTGAATGTAGACAGCACTCTATGCTTTCCTGCTCTTACCAGCTAACTCAGAATGGAATCGACTACTTAAGTTGGTTCTTTATCATTGATGACTAGATGATCAGCAGATCTCCCTCCTCCCCTGCCTTTTATCATCCTCACTTTCTCACTTATTTTCAGTCTCTCCATGTTGATTGGTTGGTGGGTGATGCATTAGATAAAGAGTCAGGGTCAAGAGTCAGGAAGACCAGAGTCTGTATCTTAGCCTCAGATATTCACTAGCTTTGTGATCCTGGGCAATTCACTTGATCTCCATTTGCCACCATTTCTTCAAATGTCAAATGGAGATAATAGTAGCATTTATCCCCAAGGCTATGGTGAGGTTCAAAAAAGATATTTGTAAAGTACATAGTAGGAGCTACATAAATGGTAGATTTTTTTATTGCTTCCTTTTTATTGTTGTTGAATTGTTTTCAGTTGTGTCCAACTCCTTGTGACCCCTTTTGGGGTTTTCTTGGCAAAGACACTGGTTTGCCATTTCCTTCTTCAGTTCATTTTACAGATGAGGAAACTGAAATAAACAGGTTTATGTGACTTGCTAAGGGTCATGCAGCTAGTAAGTGCCTAGGACTGGATTTGAACTTGGGAAGAGGAGTCTTTCTGATTCCAGGCCCAATGCTCTATCCACTGCACTGCCTAGCTACCCTATTGAATCCCTACTGCCTACAAACTCTACCAAGTTTCCCTTATCCCTATAAAAACTTCCTTTGATCCATCCATGCTGACACTCTCCCTTATCTCTTTTTCTATTCATTGCTAAACTTCTTGAGAAGGGCACTTCCAGTCATCTTGATCTATTTTGCCATTGAACTCAGCTGGCTCTGGAGGGGAAGTGAGGCAGGTGACTTTGCATAGCCCTCCTTCACTTAAATCCAACCCCCTTTCATGCCATGGTATCACTTTCCTAATGTCATGGTCCTCTTTGAGAATGAAGGACAAATAACAATTTTGAGAAGGTTATCTACAATTGGTAAATAACCACATTTCTTCTCATTCTCTTCTCAACTGTCTGAACTCTTAACTTCTGACTTCATCATTCTACTGAAACTGTTATCCCAGAGTCACCAATGATCTTTTAATTGCCTTCTGCAACCTTTGACCCTACCAATCCCATTCTCTTTCTTGATCCTCTCTTCTCTCTGGGATTTTGGGACATCACTACTTTCCTGTTTTCCTCTGATTTGATCATTTCCTTCTTAGTTTCTTTTGCTGGATCTTTATTTGGACTAAGACTAGTATGCCTACTATCTGTCAGTGTGCCCTGTAGCTCTGTTCTAGACCCTATTCTATTCTACCTCTACACCATTTCATTTGATGATCTCATTAGTTCTCATGGATACACTTACCATTTGCATTCTGATGATATTCAGTTCTATTTTTTCCCTAGTATTTTCTCTTGCATCTCTAACTGCTTATAGAACATTTTCCAACTGAATGTCCTATAGACATCTCAAATTCACATAGCCATTAATGAAATCATTATCTTTCCCCCCAAGCCCAACCCTCTTAACTTTTCTGTCACTATGAAGAGAATACTATTCTCCTGTCACCCAGGTCTTCAACTTACATACCTTGATTCTTCACTCTCTCTCACCCCCCAAATGCAATCCATTGCCATTTCCTATTGATTATTGCTTGATGATATTTTTAGTATATGCCCCTTCCTCTTCTCTGACATTGACACCATCCCGGTCAAATATATTCTCACCTCACAGCTCTATTAATGCAATAGCCTATGGATCAATATATCTCTCTCACAACTTCAGACCATCCTCCAGTCAGCTATCAAACTGATCTTTCTAAAGGACATATCTGACCATGTCATTCTCTTATTCAATAAACTTTAGAGATTCCTAACACTTCCAACATCAAGTATGATGTTCTCTGGATGGCATTCAAAGCCTTTTGTAACCTTTCTCCACCATAATCCCCTTCACATAATCTCCAAACCAGTGATACTTCCTTCTATTCCTTGCACAAGATAATACCATCTTCTGACTATATTTTTAGTGTCTGTTTTCCATGCTTGAACTGTCTGTCCTCCTTATATCTATCTACTGGCTGCCCTGGTTTCCTTCAAGTTCTGGCCAAAATTCTACCTTCTGCCAGAAGCTTTTCCAGATTCCTATATAAATTTCATTCAAACATTGCTTGCGTGTGCCTGTTTCCCATATTGTGAGCAGGGACTGTCTTCTTTCTTTATATCTCCAACACTTAGCATGATGCCTGACATATAGTAGATGCTTCATAAATGCTAATTAACTTGGTTTTGCATGTTTGTAACCTTAGAGTCTATACTTGAATCTTCTCTTTTTTTTTCCTCTGTGATTTCTCCCTTATTATCTCATCTACTCTTATAACTTCAAGTATACCTTGATGACATTGAACCATTAATGCTTTTGTATCTCTAAGGCCTAGTTCAGCATCTGACATATATTAGATACTCAATAAATATGTCTTGATTGACTAGAAAAATGTTCCCAACATGTAATCATTAGGCTTATGAGTATTTTTCAAGCCGCTGATCTCTTTTTGTTTAATGAACCATATTTAACAACATATTTTTCATTATATTCCATCTTCTATTAATTGAAAACTAATCTATATATTGAATTAGTTTGGAAGATCTTGTAAGATCTTCAGCTCTTCATAAAATTTTACTATGTCTTTGTATTCTGGAGCAGATATTTCCATAAATTCTTTAATTGTCTTTATGATAAATGATCTTTTTGTTTATTGTCTTAGAACTCCAAATTTCTTTTCAAAATTCAGCATCTGTCAATTCCTACCCGAGGCTTACACAATCCATAGGGCTGCTCTTTCATCAAAAATTTTACTTTGTATTAATCTGGCTTATTTTTTATGTACATAACTTATCCTTTAATATAATGTGAGCACCTTGAGGTCAGAGATTATTCATTGTTTGGTTCAGTATCCCCAATGCCTAGCATGTAGCATTGCTCAATAATTGATTGATGTCAACTACTTATTATATAATCAGGATTCTGTTCTTGCCCTGGACCTCTATACTGTATTTTTATTTTTTAACTACTAGATAGATATCAATAGCAAAGTCTCATCCTAGCACCTCAAATTCAACATGTTTATTTCTAAACATTTTCCTCCTTAAATCTATCATGTAATCATGTATGTAGAAACTTTTCTAGCCAACCACTTAACCTCCCTCCCATTTCCCCTAAATCTAAATAGTTGCAAGTGAAGACAATTGTTTCTGCATGATTTTGTTTACATTTAACTTTCTCTTTTTACATCTGTTGTCACCACCTCAATTCATTTAGGCACTAGTTATCTCTCACTGACACCATTGCAAAAATCTCCCATCCAGTTTCCCAGCCTCTATCCCCTTTTTATTCCTACCATGTGCAAAATACAAAGATTTTTTAAAAACTTAAAACCATTTTCCTCAAGAATAATACTGATCTTGGCATTTAACACTCTTTAGAATATGACATGAACATAGCATTGTCTTATATTTACTTATATCTCATAATATTCAGTTTTACCTTATATTACTTATTCCCATTTCTACATGATATAACCCATCTATGATGTATTATTCTGTCCATTGTTTACCTGTATTTAGACTTGTTTTACTGCCTATCTTCAGAATGCATCCCAACTCCCATTTCCACGTATTGAAGCTTTTTTAAGTTGAATTTTATATTTTTTCAATCAACAAGCAATTATTCCCCTTCTCCAAAAGCCTTGTTATAAATATACATGGTCACATTATATTCTCACATTTTCCAGGCTTAATCCATCACTTTTCTGCCAAGAGGTAGGTAGGTTTCGGTCTTTTAGAATCATGGCTAGTCATTGCATTGATCAGAATTAAATCTTTGAAAATCCATTTTTATAATACTATTATTATTGCATAAATTGTTTTCTTGAATATGGTCTTCACATGTTGAAACTTTATTTATATGTCAAGATCCAACTTAATTGCTACCTCCTTCATGAAACCTTCTCTGAAATTTCTCTTCAGTCAGAAGTGGTATTACTCCTCCTATGAATTATTTTAACCCCCTTTCTGGACTTGCTTTCTCATGCAGTATATGTTTAGAGTCTGTTTTATGACTTGTATTTTGTCTTATTTTATTTCTGTCAGTGAACTTGACATTATTTTTATAACAATTGCATTGCATACATCATCTTATGACCCAGTAATCTTTAAGAGGGCATAAAATATGTCATTACAATGCCTCAGCACCTGGAATAGTATTCTGTGCACAGTAAGTGCTGAATAAGGTTGGATGAATGAATAAATGAACTAATTGAATAATTAATTGTATAGTAGCCTAGTAGACCTAAGCAAATATATTGATAAATTGAGCATCATTAATTTCTTTACCTTCTTTCTAATATAGTGTAAAGCCTTAGAGAGACCAGGAGTTAGTGAAACACTCTAGCTAAGATGGTAGCAACGTACCTCTTATTCCTCTTACACTTACTAGGTTTATAAGTTTAGGATAGTCACATAAAATGTCTAAGCCTTAGATTCTTAAATTGGGAAGCAGTCCTGAGTGCCCAGCTTAAATGGTAGAAGATCTGGAAGATACTCACTCTACCCTCTCCAAATAAAGAGAGGGAAGTACACAAGGGGCAGAAGCACTGTCATCTTGCAGGATGCTGAATTTCTGGAAATTGTAAAGTCAGGAGAAAAGCTAGATGGGAAATGAGCTCAGTGGCTGAGTGAATAAACTGTTGGTTCTGGAATTAAACCTGCATCATATATTTCCTTGTTGTATGATCTTTAGCAAATCATTTAATCTCTCTTATCTCTTGCTTTCTCATCTATAAAATGGGGATAGTAGCTCTTACTTCCCAGGACTTTTGTGAGAATCAAATGAAATATATTTATAAAGTTCTTTATAATTCTCAAAGCACTTTATAAATGCTAGCTTGTGTGTGTATGTACATATATATAGAGAGAGATATATACATTATATATCTACACACACTCTACTCTCTCTTTAAACACACACATATTATCAGTTTGCTATTATTTACATATTAACTATTATTCTCCTCATTTTACAAATGAGGAAACATTCATAAAAGTTAATTGTTCTGACCATTATTATGCAGCTGGTTAAATGGAGAATTCAAGGTATGAATTTGGGTTTAATGCTCTTTCCAATAAAGTATTCACTTAACTCAATTTTTCATTACATTTGATAAAACACATAAGGTAAATTGGATTATATCTAAAGTCTTTTTGAGCACCAAAACCTGCTTTTCTAAGTTATCTCTGAATGCAAATTTTCCCAAATCCAAACGAGTACAACATTGCATCTCATGTCAAATGTACTGTATGTGCCGTTACTAGATTTAGCCTATCTGTGGACAGAAATAAAATAGTACTTACTGGCAGACTGGGTGAGTCAAAAGGACAAGCTATTTTTGGCAAAGACCACTAAACTGGTTCAGTCATTTATATGCATTTTCTCAACAATAAAATAAATGTATCCTCAGAGGATTTCAGGGGAAATACCTACAATGTTGGTGAAACTTAGGGGGATTCAAACAGTTTACCAGAATGAAAACATTAGGTACAAAACTGTTCTATAATGTCAATATACCTAGCTTCACATTATGACAACCTTTAATAGTATATGGGGCTACAAAATCACCACATAATCCTTGCTGCTAAATTTTAGGTTAAAGAAACATCACTGTATTTCTTTTTCTTAAATTAATATTCAAGTTAATTTTGAAAGTCAATGTCAGAGCTACAGTGATTAAAAAATAAAAACCAATTTCCTAACCCCTAACCCTGAATTTCCTATATTATGGTATTCCAAGTGGACCTGCTATCTGAAGATCAAATGAGAATTGGAGGTGATGCTGGTCAATAGTCTAAGTCTCAGCGTCAGTCGTGTCCAATTTTTTGAAACCCCATTTGGCGTTTTCTTTGCAAAAATACCTGGTAAAAGATACTAAATACATTTCCTTCTCCAGATCATCATGCAAATGAGGGACTAAGGCAAATTAGAAATAAATAACTTGTCTAAGGTAGCATAACTAGTAAGGTTCTAAGGCCAGATTTGAACTCAGGAAGATAAGTTTTAAATGAGATAGCATATGTAAAAAAGTATTTTTTTAAACCTTAAATTGTCATATAAATGCTAGCTACCACTGTTATCATCATTACCATATTTTGATTATCTTATCAATATGGGTACTCCCTCCATTGATATAAATAGTAACTTATCCCTGCCTCTCATAAACTTGATATAGAAGTTATAATCATTGTGTGTAGCCCTTCAAATTGCTATTTTGATTTCAGATAGATATCAATGTATCACAGAAACCATGTGCCTTCTTTAACTCATTCTCACTGTATAGTCGATTGACCCATCTTATTGTTCATTTATTCAGTACCATTCTTTATAGCTAGCTATAAGGCATATCTTCTGTACAATTCTTTGTTATGAATTGTAGACTATTTGTGCTCACAATGAATGTCTCCATTGTCCAATGGGTTATTCTCAACTTTGATTCTTTAGAGATTATAGTGATTTAAAATTTGAATTCATCTACTATCACTGAAAGAATATTGATGCTATTCATTCAAATATATGTAACATGTAAAACTATTTTCTATTCTCTCCGCTTTATAGTTAAAGAAACTGAGGCAAATGGAAATTAACTTGTCCACATCACACAATTAATAGGTCTAAGGCTTTGGGATACGATGTGTTCAAGGAAGACTAGTACCTCTGGTGTGAAGGCTACTGAACCCTTTGCAGGGCTGATGTCCACCTGATCCACCTGACTTTTACCTATGGCTCCAAGAAGCTGTAGCATACACAGTGGCCATATCCTGGTAAACCATTTCTCAGACAGGCTAAACCAGGTTGAGGTTAATTGAAGAGTCTCAAACCCTATGAAAAGTTAGGGAGTATCTGTCCCAGATATATAAAGACTTCCCCTGGTGGAATGGAAGGATAAGAACAATTTCATCCAATGGCCACTAAGGGAGATTAAGCAGGTGTTGTACATCACTTAAAGCTTTGTTAGACATTGAAGACAATAAAGTCATTTACTGCATCTTGAGTCATCACCAGTTGTCTTGATTCTGTCCTGCCATTGGCAATGATGGCTTTAGAAGAGAGTATGAGGCTGATGACTTCATGTAATTCTACCTCATTTAAAATCTAATTTATGCATGAATCAAAAAACATTGCCATGCCATTTTGCCATTTCTACCTATCTCAAAGCCCTATGGCATTAGGCAAGTGATAAGGCAGCAGGTACAGATGTACTGGGATTTGTAGACACAACTCTGCGCACAAATGGTCCAGGCCATAGGGTCATCTTCTCACTGGAAAAAGTATTCAGCAGTCCCCTGGGTGTCTGAGCAGCCTTTTAAAGATTGTGTTCTTTACCTCCATGTGTGAGGAAGGGGACTCTAGAATCATCTGCCCATTCAACCCTGACCTGATTATCATGGCAGGCAAGGATCCCACTCTGATCAAGAAAATAAAAAATGTGTAAAAGCTGAAAAGCTGAATCCTCTCACCATTGGTACATGGAGTGTGTGTGTGTGTGTGTGTGTGTGTGTGTGTGTGTGTTTATAAACAACACAAAATCTCATAGACCTGAAAAAAGAACAGCTCTTGTGAAAGAACTCAAGAGCTATCCCATCCAAATAGTAGCCCTGAGTAAAATAAGGCTGGTAAATGAAGACCAGCTTACTGAAGTAGGAGCTGAATACATGTTTTTCTGGAGTGGCTACAGTTAAAGAGGGTACTGTGAAACTGGTATAGATTTTGCAATCAAAACCAATCTAGTGGGGCAGCTAGGTGGCGCAGTGGTTAGAGCACCAGCCCTGAAGTCAGGAAGACCTGAGTTCAAATCTGGTCTCAGACACTTAACATTCCCTAGCTGTGTGACTCTGGGCAAGTCACTTAACCCCAATTGCCTCAGCAAAAAGCAAGAAAAAAAAACAATCTAGTAAACAAGTTCACTTGCCTTTCAAAAGGAGTGAATGACAGGCTCATGACAATGTGATTGCCCCCTGCAGGAAAATACCATATCACTATCATAAGTGCCTGGATTCCCACCAGGACAAACCCTGATGAAATCAAAGAAAAATTTTATGAAGACCCAGAGACCCTTACCATCAACATGCCAAAAGAGGACAAGTTTATGGTTTTGGGTGACTTTAATGATAAAATAGGCTCAGACTGCCAGACATGGCAGAGAGTCCTCAGGAAGAATAGAGATGCAAACAGCAACAGCAATGGTCATTTTACTATTGAAGACTTGTGCATCCCATGATTTTCTCATCATCAACACTATATTCCAATTACCTAAATGCAATAAAACTTTGTGGATGCACGCTCATAGCAAATATTGTCATTCAATAGACTATGTAATTGTAAGAAGAAGAGACAGGATGTGAGAGTGACCAAGACAATGTGTAGTGCAGAGTGCTGGACTGATCATAGACTTATCCTCTCCAAGCTGAGTATTCACATTCAAGAAAAGTGGCAGCCATAGGGCAAAAAGATTAGTAGAAGAATTAATTTCAACAAAGTACTTCTCTGAAAGGGAATAGTTTGTTGACAATTTGGAGAGTAAATTGAGCCAAAATACAGTTGACACCAATGAAGGAGAAAAGGAGCACAGATTTGGTGTAGAGGACTGCATTTGTTCATCTAGTTCAGAACTCTTGCAAACATGAAGACTGGTTTGATGACAATGATGGGGAGATTCAGAAGCTGTTAAATGAAAAATGAGAATTCCAAAGGCTGTACCAATAAAATAGTTCATCCATATCTAAGAAAGTAGCATTCAATTCCATCAAAAGTAAAATAGAATCAAAACTTAAGAGAGATGTATGATTCTTGGTGTGGCAAAAAGGCAGATGAAACTCATTTTTAGGCTGAGAGTAACAATCCAAAGTATTTTTATGATGCATTGAGGGCTATTTAGGGCCAAAAACTTATTGTGCACCTCAACTACTCAGTGCTGATGATGATTAGTGATAAGATGGGCTGAACACTTTTACAATGTTCTCAACAGACCATCACCACTCAATGCTAAAGCTATGACCATTTACCTCAAGTTGAAATCAATCAACATAAACTAATCTATCTATTTAGTGCTATACCAATCAAACTCCCAAGAGATTATTTAACTGAACTAGAAAAAATAACAACAAAATTCATCTGGAAAAACAAAAGGTCAAGAATTTCAAGGGAATTAATGAAAAAAAATGAGGGTGGCCTAGCTGCACCAGATTTAAAACTATATTATAAAGCAGTGGTCACCAAAACCATTTGGTACTGGATAAGAAATAGAGTAGTGGATCAGTGGAATAGGTTAGGTTCACAGGACAAAATACTCAATGACAATAGTAATCTAGTGTTTGATAAACCCAAAGACCCCAGTTTTGGGGATTAAAAACTCACTATTTGACAAAAACTGCTGGGATAATTGGAAACTAGTCTGGAAGAAATTAGGCATTGACCCACACCTAACACCATATACCAAGATAAGGTCCAAATGGATTCATGATCTAGGTATAAAGAATGATATTATAAACAAATTAGAACAATGTAGGATGGTTTACCTCTCAGACCTGTAGAGGGGGAAGGAATTTGTGACCAAAGAAAAACTAGAGGTCATCATTAATCACAAAATAGATAAGTTTGACTATATCAAGTTAAAAAGTTTTTGTACAAACAAAATGAATGCAGACAAGATTAGAAGGGTAGCAGTAAACTGGGAAAATATTTTTACATCCAAAGGTTCTGATAAAGGCCTCATTTCTAAAATATATCGAGAATTGACTCAAATGTATAAGAATTCAAGCCATTCTCCAATGGATAAATGGTCAAAAGATATGAACAGACAATTTTCAGACGAAGAAATTGAAACTATTTCTGATCACATGAAAAGGAGCTCCAAGTCACTATTGATCAGAGAAATGCAAATTAAGACAACTCTGAGATACCACTACACACCTGTCAGATTGGCTAACATGACAGGAAGTGATAATGATAACTGTTGGAGAGGATGTGGGAAAACTGGGACACTGATACATTGTTGGTGGAAATGTGAACGGATCCAACCATTCTGGAGAGCAATTTGGAGCTATGCTCAAAAAGTTATCAAACTGTGCATACCCTTTGACCCAGCAGTATTTCTACTGGGCCTATATCCCAAAGAGATTTTAAAGGAGGGAAAGGGACCCACATGTGCAAAAATGTTTGTGGCAGCCCTTTTTATACTGGCAAGAAACTGGAAATTGAAAGGATGCCCATCAATTGGAGAATGGCTGAATAAATTATGGTATATGAATGTTATGGAATATTATTGTTCTGTAAGAAACGACCAGCAGGACGATTTCAGAGAGGCCTGGAGAGACTTGCATGAACTGATGCTGAGTGAAATCAGCAGAACCAGGAGAACATTATACACAGCAACAAGACTATACGATGATCAATTTTGATGGACATGGTTCTCTTCAACAATGATGTGATTCAAACCAGTTGTTCAGCGATGAAGATAGTCATATACATCCAGAGAGAGGCCTGTGGGAACTGAGTGTGAACCACAATGCAGCATTTTAATGCTTTCTGTGAATATTTCCATGCATTTTGTTTTCCTTCTTAGGTTGTTTTTTTCTTCTTCTCTTTCTAGATCTGATGTTTCTTGTGCAGTAAGATAACTGTATAGATATGTATACACGTATTGTATTTGTCATATAATTTATCCTATTTAGCATGTATTAGATTACCTGTCATCTAGGGGTGGGGGTGGGGGAAAGGAGGGGAAAAGCTTGGGAAAAAAAAGTTTTTTTTTTTTTTATTTGCTTTTTTTGCTGAGGCAATTGGGGTTAAGTGACTTGCCCAGGGTCACACAGCTAGGAAGTGTCTGAGACCAGATTTGAACTCAGGTCCTCCTGACTTCAGGGCTGGTGCTCTAACCACTGCGCCACCTAGCTGCCCTGGGAAAAAAAGTTTTTGCAAAGGTCAATGTTGAAAAATCACTCACATGTTTTGTAAATAAAAAGCTTTATATATATAAAAAAAGTTGAAATCAATCACTCCCTAGCTGAAGTTTCAACTGAAAAAGAGATTTTGAATGCAGTAGGTTATTTTCATGTGGTAAAATACTGGATGCTGCTTCTATTCTAGTTAATATTTACAAGGTGGGGGGGTACATTGTTCATAAAAAAGCCGACTGAAATTTTCCAGAGTATGTGGCAAGAAGAAATTATGCCCCAGGACTTCAAGGATGCCTCCATTGCCCAGCTTTATAATGGTAAAGGGAATAGTTTGTCCTGTGACAATCATAACGGGGAGGTCTCTCTCTTAGTCATTGATGGCAAAATTCTTTTCAGAGTTATCTTTAATAGGCTGTCCCTACACCAGAAAAAGGTCATCAACTTGAGAGCCAGTATAGCTTCAGAAGGTGCCAAGGAACAGTAAATACGATGCTTGACAATTCCAGGAAAAATTCCAGGAGCAGAATAGAGATCTGCATACATTTGTAGATCTGACCAATGTCTTTTATATTGTCACTCATGAGGACTTATGGAAAATTATGTCAAAATTCAGTTGTCCAGAGAAATTCATTAGTATAGGATGTCAAATTCATGGTGACATGCTTGCCTGGGTTCTGTAAAATGGGCAATGCTCTTGAGCTTTTCCAGTCTCCAGTGGAATGAAACAAGGCTGTGTGCTTTGCTCCCATCCTTTTTAGCATGATGTTCTCAGCCATGTAGTCAAATGCCTTAAATGAGGACAAACATGGAATCAAAGTCAGCTACTACACTAATGGTAAACTCTTCAACTTGAAAAAGCTACAAACCAAAACCAAAGTGGAGGGAGTGCTGGTGCATGATTTTTTGTTTGCAGATGATTGTGCACTCAATGCAACCTGTGAAGCAGAGATTCAACAAAGTATGGATCAATTCTCTGCTGCTTGTGTTAATGGTCTAACAATTAGCAACAAAAAAACATAGGACCTCCATTGGCCAACACCACAACATCCAAATGTGGAACCATCAGTTACAGTAAATGGTGAAGTTTTAATGCTGTGGATAAGTTAACTTACTTTTGGAGTATACTTTCCAGGGATATCCACATTGATAATGGGACTGACACATGCATTGCCAGAGCTAGCTCAGTGTTTGGGAGGCTCTGAAGGAAAGTGTGGGAAAGGAGAGATTTTAGACTGAATTACCACTCATTATGCTGACCTAATTGTTTTATGCCAGTGAAACCTGGACAGTATACCAGTGCCATGACAGCAAACTGAATAGCTTCCATTTGAATTATCTTAGGAAGATTCTAAAGATTACCTGACAGGATAAGATACCAGACACTGAGTTAAATTGCCAAGCATTCCAACTCTACTGCAGAGTACACAATTCCATTGGGCTAGCCAGATTTTTCTCATTTTAAATGTATGCTTGCTAAAAAAAAAAATTATGGAGAACTTACACAGGACAAGCACTCACAAGATAGTCAGAAAAAAGCAATACAAGGACACTCTCAAGGTATCTCTTAAGAACTTTAGAATCAATTATATGATATGGGAGATACTGGCCCAGCATTGTATACTGTCATCAGAAAAGATGCTGTGCTCTATGAGCAAAGCAGAATTGAATTAACCCAAAGAAAATGTGAAATGTGCAAAATTAGAGACATTTCCCCAAATATTCATATGGACTATTTGTTTCTGACCTGTGATAGAGTATTCTGAGCTTATATTTGTCTGATCAGACAAATCTGGAACTTAATACTAACACAGGGATTCAATTTTGGTGATCTTTGAAAACAAATTACAAGTCTAAATAAAGCCAGATTTCAAACCAAGTGTTCCTGATTCCAGCATTTGGAGGTATGAAGTCACATTGTAAAATTTCCCTTTTCAAATTTTCTCATGGCACTTTATTTTCCTTTTTTTCCTAATCACATCCTATTTTATGTCATGCTTATTTATGTATATATCCTATATTTTTATTAGACTTTCACCTTCTGGAGGGTACAAATTCAGTTTACTGTATCCCTATTGACTAGTCTTATACTAGTAGACACAATAGATTGATTAATGAAACTGAATTTAGCTATAAAGCACATCTAAATGTGACTTATTATCAATATAAACAGATCAATAGATAATTTAGGCACTGAATATTCATTCTCTTAAATATTATCTGTAATATATTTATTGAGTTTAATTTAAAGATTGATTATTAATGTGCACAATGAAAATTTGAAGCAAAATAAGAACCTCAAGTGCCTTTTGAGCAAAGAACTATTAGATTTACTCAGCATAGTTTTGTATTGGATATGTTTTGTCACATGCCAATTATTTGAAAATCAAGCATATATGTATGTGTGTGTATGTGTGTGAGATGTCATATCCAAAATGGTAACTGCTAACCAGTATATTTGATTCATATTAACCTTTTTATTTTTTATTAATTTTCATTTATTTGTCTATTTTTTGCTGAAGCAATTGGGGTTAAGTGACTTGCCTAGGGTAACACAACTAGGCAGTGTTAAGTATCTGAGGCTAAATTTGAATTAAGGTCCTCATAACTTCAGGGCTGATACTCTATCCACTCTATCCACTAGCTGTCCCTATTAATTAATCAGAATTTTCATCTTCCAACCAATCCATATAATTAGAAGCTTTCTGTACATTTTCAATGACAAAGATAATATTTACATGAAATTATTCTGAGGTATAAATGTCAACTAATAATGCTACTTCAAATAAATAGACAATCATGGAATTTCAAATTTCATAGAAGCCTCAGCATTCATTTAGACTAACCCATGACTTGAATACTCATCACCTTTACAGCATCCCCAACATGAAGTCATCCAGGCTTTACCTGAACACCTCTAATGAAGAGGAACCATTGCTTCCTGAGGCAGTCTGTTCTTCTTTGGGAAAGTTCTAATTATTAAGAATCCTTGTGTATATCAAACTAAATTTTCCTCTCTGCAACTTCCATTTATTGCTTCTAGCTTTGGCCTCTAGAGACAAAAAAACAAGGGCTTAATACCTGTTCCATATATGTCATTAAAACATTTCAACAACATTGTCATATCTTCCCTAAATCATCTCTTCTTCAATATAAATTTAACAGCTAGTGTTTATATATCATAATAGTATTTGCAAAGAATTTCACAAATATCTCATTGTATCTGAGTAGGTGCTACTATTATCCCTATTTTGCAGTTGAGGAAACTGAAGTAAATAGAGACTAAATAATTCACCTGGAGTTACATATCTAATAAATGTCATGAAGTGATATTTTAACATGGTTGAACATATTTGAACTGTACTACCTACCTACCTCATAAACATCCCATATTCCTTCCAATCTTCACATAGGGTCTGTAAGTCCCTCCATGATCCTGGCTGCCCTGAATGTGAAACCCAGAAATGGAGACCTTTATGAGATAGAGTTCTTTCAATTTCTATTCAATGTAATATGTCTAAGCCAATTCAATCCAACTCTTCAATAAGCATTCTTTGAGCATCTACTATGAGCAAGGAATTATTATAGAGGATGACCACCCACTATGAGCAAGGAATTAGGCTAGATATCAAGGATGTAAAAAATAAAAACCAAATAGTCTTTGCCTTCAAAGTAACCAATTTTTGTTTGTTTGTTTCCTGGAGGCAGATATTATGTGCATGATTATTCAAAATATATACAAAGTAAATAAAAAGTAATTTCAGGTATAGAGAAAATGGAACTTCTTGGGATGACCTACTTCTCCTTTAGACTTAAATCAGTACACTTTCTGCGGCTGCCCACTGTTCTGTGTGACATTATTGTCAGAAAACAATGCACAAAACACAGCCTTTTAATCTCTCGATTTATTGGAGCAAAGTGAATATTTAAAAAAAATAATTGTCCAGTTGAGCTGTCCATCAAATTAGCTGGATAATTTTCAAATTGCTACTTCATATTCTGTTGTGGAGATCCAGCCTGGGGCTAGTTGGCATATTCAAGGCAATACTTACACTCTGTCCACATCAAGGCCATTCAATTATAAATTTGCTCCTTTTCATAGTCACATCTAAATGAAATAGGATCATGGGATTCAAAGCTCAAAAGCAACTTAGAGATCAATTGGTTCTACTTTCTCATTTTAGAGTGGTACTGTAGTGAAAGAAGCAATTGGATTTGAATATCATCTAGGTTTGAATAACTGTCCTGCTGTAAGAATTACCACCTGTGTGATTGTAAGCAGCTCTCTCTTGTTCTCAAGACCTGTTTCCTCATTTATAAAATAAGGTTATCTTAAATGTGCTATGGATTTTTTTCTAGTAATAATATTTCATGAAATACACTTGTGGAAACTGAGACCCCCAAAAGAGGTGAAATTAGTTGCTAAATGTCACAAAGATCTTTAGCTGAGCTAGAATTTGATCTCAAGTCCTCTAACTCAACAGCCAAGCCTCTTTCCACTACATCTTCCTTCCCAATTCGGACAACATACATAAGTAATGAGATTTGATACGTGTCAATAATTACCTTTTTAAAAGCCTCATTTGAGAAAGGCAGTGAAAATTTTTAAAAATACCCAAGGTCAAATCTTACCTCAAAAATTAGTTTTGTAATTACTACCAATTCATTTTATTTCTCCACACTAAAGACAAGAAGATAAGTTATATGTGAGTTGATGATCTGCATTGATGGAAGGAGCTTTTAAACCAGGAATTCGTTACATTAAATGAAATCTATCTGTACCTGTCCCATGTAGAGCAAAGTGTTTTAACAATGGGCAGAGACAAAACAAATAGAAGTAGATACAATAGCCTTTGTGAAGATAAAGCATTACTCCATTAAAAAAATAAAAAACAAAAAATCAGTAAGTGAAATTGATTTGGGAGTGAGGTCTCTTATTACTTGTTTCTATATAGACAGATAGGATGATGTTCCTGAGAGGGCACTGTCTCTGCAATTAGGTTCATGGTTAAATTTTATCCTGAGTCTTAATAATTATTTCTCCCCTTAAACATTCCCTAAGGAGAATTCAACCTCTTTGGGACACACAGCTCTGTTTAAAAATGCTGTGATGCTTATTAACAATACCTTTTTCCTCAAGTCTGTCTCTTTGTTTATTACAAAGCAAATAAGCCCAGGGCAAGATTATATCAATGTCTTTAAACTTTTATGATCATCCTATATCTAGTACCATTCTCTAAGTGAACTGGATAGAATCATAAAATATAATTGCTTGTGCTTCACTTGTAGCTGTTAATTGGTAATACTCTAAAAATTATGAGCCTCTAGTAATTTTCTGGAGGGTATGTTGACATTAAGATTTTCCCAGACCAATGAAATTATGGTCTGGACATGATGATAATGATGATAATGATAACAGTAGGAGCAGCAGCAGCATGAAGGCACCTTCATCACAAAAAAATAATAATACCCAATTGCTACTGCTTTGCCATCAGATATAGTTCTAAGGAACAATTAAGAGCAAAAGTAGAAGTAGTAGACCTTATATGGGTAATATTCACAAGATCTCAAAACAAAGAATCATTAAATAAATAGATAAATTTAAAAGATCTGTTAATAAAAATGGAACTATTCATTATAGCAATATAACATCAGGTCATTGCTATAAGAAACTACAGTTCCTTCCGGGGGTGGAGCCATGGTGGCGGAGATCAGACAGGAGTCTCTGTAACCTCCTCCAACCTCCCCTCAAACCAACAACATATGAAGCCTCTAGACTGATTCTGAAGCAAAAAAATCCACAATATCTGGAGAACAACACGATTCTAGAAGAAGATACCCTGGAAGAACCTCAAAACAGGTCTGTTTTAATGGGGCAGGGGGTGGCCTACTGAACCCAGACTGCAGCACAGGGAGACCGGGGCAGGGAGCTGGAGCAGGGAGCTGGAGCAGGGAGCTGGAACAGGAGTCGGAACAGGAGTGGGAGCGTTGTGCTTTTCACACACCTGGGAGTCTTCTGCGGGCCTCTTGGAACAATTTGTCCTGATTGTGGGCAGGTGGTTTGGAGGGTCTGCCTTTTGAGGGGGATAGATTGTGAACCCCTGAACCCCTGATGAGCATCTGACCTAGCTGCCATTACACAGCACCTTAAAGCAATCAATCAAACAACAGGACTGATAAGCACCTGAAATAATTCAATCAGCTGAGCTGCCCAGCCCCTGACATAATTCAATCAGCAGAACTGCCCAGTTCCTGAAATAACTCAATCAGCAGAACTGCCCCAGGGCAAATTAAAGCAGCTGTCCCACCTTTGCCCTAAACAGACCTCACACCTTTAAAAAAAATGAATAAAAAACCAAAAAGAGCTCTCACCATAGACAACTTTTATGGAGAGAGGGAAGAACAGACCTCAAATCCTGAGGCCCCTAAAGGTAAAGCAACTCCAGAAAAAGCCCCAAAGAGAGACATAAATTGGTCTCCATGTCACAAGGCTTTCTTTGAAGATTGCATAAAAAATCTTAAAAGAGAGTTAGAAGAAACATGGGGAAACGAAATGAGATCACTGCAAAATAAAATAGAAAAAATGGAAAAAGAATGC
>JAJPUD010005690.1:119598-150926 GCA_023553655.1 Myrmecobius fasciatus | reverse complement strand
GACACATTGATCATGTATTCCTCATTTCAAAATCTCTTCTCTTCCACTTATTTTCCAATAAGTAGGAGACATGTTTCACTATCAGTTTTTCAGAAGTCACATATGGTTACTCCTAAACTCTTTCAAATCTTGTTTTTCCATTCTTGTTAACTTCACATATCATAAATTTATTCTGAGCAGTGGTAAGAATTTTGTCCATGGATTCAAAAAACACTACATTTATGACCTTGGAAAATTTGTCAACCACTGTGAGCCTTGGTTTCCTCATATGGAAAATGAGGGAGTTGAAAAAGGTTGACTCTGATGTCCATTCTATATCTAGATCTATGATCCTTTGATACAAGTCTTACCAAATTTCTTTGAATTTTGATATCCATTATTTCTTATGACATGGTAATAAGTGCAATTTTTAAGCCATCTCTCAGTCATTGGATGCTCACTTTCCCTACAATTCCTTGATATTACAAAAAAATATTACATACAAATTTTTGTACACACGAGTCCTTACTTTTGTTTTGGACTTCTCTGGGGAATAATATACTTAGTGTTTGTATTACTGGGTCAGAGATAATATGTTGCAGTAACTTTTTAATTATAATTCCAAACTGTTTTTAGAAGGTAATCAATACATAGTTCCAGTTGTGTATTAGTGCGCCTGTCTTTCCATAGACCCTCCAGCATTTATTTTTGTCTTTTGTTTAACTTTGTCCAGCATGTTAGGTTTTGCTTCCTGCTTTATGTCATCCACAAATTTGAGAACAATGACATCTCTGTCTTCATGTAAATTATTGATAAATAACAATCCCTAGACATTGCACCATAGAAGTCTTTCCAAAATATTATCAAATCATTAATTACTACTCTTTCAATGTGATGGAAGTAATACAAACATGCTGTTTGGGTCTACAACAAATTTTTTATTTAATCTCTATTGGGACCTTACTGCTGAATTACTTTTGCAATTAATTTTCATCTTCCCTTTTACTATTTTCTCCTTTTACTATTATGCTTGAAAGATCAGCTATTGAAAGTCTTTTTGTTCTTCAAGCATCTTTCACCATTACTTATATCTCCCTCTTTGAATAGGACCTCATGAGTGTTCTCACCTCCCACTTTAGTCTCAGATAAAGATGACCCCCTTTTTTTTTTAAACCAACATAAACCTTTTCTGAGTGCTTGGTTCTATTTATATATTTCCATTCTTTTTGGCAACTTGTCTCTTCATTTCTACACATTTTGAATTTTACAGTTTTTCCCCATGTACTAACTTATTTCCTGCTTTCTACTTATACCCAGGTCTCCTTTTTTCTTTATATATGTACATATACACCATATACATAAATAAATATATATACATATATACATATACATATGCACACACATATGAGCATGTATATGTGTATGTGGTAGATACATGTATACACATATATATACACATATATAGTAGGCCTCGTTTATTTATGTACACAGCAGTAGAATAATTCTCTGAATTTAATTTGTTGTATTTATCTTGTACATATTTATTTTGAAAGATTTTAATTTGAAAAATAATTTAACATAGAAAAAATATATGTATGTGTCAGTATCTATGTATGTGTATATACTTACAACAACAAAAAAAACTTCACTTGACCTACCATTCCTTCAAATTCTAAAACTCTATCATTTTTCTCCTTCTCTAAATTATTTCTCAACTTATTCTATTCTGACTTGTGACTTTAACACTTAACAAAATCAGTTCTTTCCAAAGTTACCAGTGATTTATCATATCTAACAGGCTTTTCTGAATCTTCATCTTTTTTGACCTTTTGACCAACCTTTGACAGTGTTGACCACCCCATTCTGCAGAATATTCTTTTCTTTATGGTTTATTTTTCTTCTTTTTTCCTCTCTTCTGGTATTCCTTCTCAAGTCTCCTTTTCTAGGTCATCTTCTATGCTTTGCCTGTTTATTGTGTATGGTGCCCAACTTTTGCTTCTGGCCCTCTTTTTTCTTTATTCCCTCTCTCAGTGATTCCTCTGCTTTTGTAAAGTCAGTTATTTCTTTGCAGGTGATAATCAGTATCTACATATCCAACACTCATCTCTACTCTTCTTCAGGCCTGTACTATAACTGCTATTGGACATATCCATTAAATATCCTATAGGAATCTTGGGCTCATTATATCCAAAATGAAAATTCTTATCATTTCTTTCATACCCTTGGTTCTTGACTTTCTCTGGATTTCAAAATCATGCCCCTGTATTACTGGCTCATGCTGGAACTAATACCATTTGTGTCTGACCTCTGGGTTTTGCAAGAATCTGTCTCACTCACTACAGTTTATCTACCTCTCTTTTTCAATTGGTAAAACTTTGTTCTGTTTTAGGGTCCAGGCTACTCTGCCTTCATTCCATTCTCGTTTCTTCCTGACCCTCTCTGGGATTCAAAATTTTGCTCTTCCCGTTACCTTCCTTCAACTAAGAACAATAAAAAAAATATTAGCTCTAGAAAATACAATTATGAACAATGGGTAAATATTATGAGGAAGGAAACCTTGGTCCAGTACAAGAAAGGATTTTTCTTATAATTCAATGGTCTGAAAAGGGAATGGGTTGTCACATAAATGCTGAATTCTCCATCTGAGTACATAGGATCATAGATGTTAGCATTATAGATTTATAGTTGGAAAGAACCTTGGAGACCATCTTGTCCTGGCTCCTGATTTTAAGAATGAGTAAGAGATGGTCTCATAAGAAGCAAGTGACAGAGAAAGGATGTAAACCTCAGATCTCTGACTCCATAGACATTGGCTTTTGCATTGTACCAAGTTGCCACTCCAGTATACTTTGTCAGATCGCCACCTGGCAGAGACCTTACATTCTAATGGGAGAAGACAATATAATAAAAGGGAACTAAAAAGTGGGCGTGTACGATGGCAAAGCACAGAGAATTAGAAGCAGATCCAGAAGGAAAATACAAGAAGGCACTTCCTCAGAATGGGAGATCCAGGAAGAATTGACCAATAGGTGGAAGGAACTGCAGGACTGGAGGGATCTTCCAAGGTGAGAAACAAAGAAAGATTTGAAAGATATTGTGGATGTAGAAATGATAAAATTTGACAACTGATTGGATATCTGAAGTAAGGGAGGGGATGAAGTCAGGGATAATGCTGAGATTATAAACATGGATTTATTGGAAAAGATAATACACTTGATCTGAAGAAGAAGTTTCAAAAGGGTGAGGGATTTGGGAGGAAGATATTGTGCTATTTTGTACATAGTACATTGTGGTGCCTAAGGAACATCCACCTAAAAATGGTGAAGAAGGCCTACAACTTGAGAGAAAGGCCAGTATATGTAGATCGGGAAGTCATCTGCATAGAGATAATAATTAAATTTAGAAGAGCTGATAAGATCACTGAGTATAGTATAGGGAAAAGAAAACAGTGTCTAGGATAGAACCTAGATCTCCTGTGCTGTATATACTTCAGATATACACACACATGTAAACATACAAATATTCACACATATGCAAATATATGTGTGTGCATATATAATGTCTATATATCCATATATGTTTCAGACAGATGTGTATACACACACACATCCCCATACATACACACACACACACCTGTTCAGACAGATAGGAGGTAAACTGAGTGTAAAAAAAAACATAAAAGGAAGAGTAGGAAAAAAAGAAAGAATGGCTTAGTCTCTTCTGTTAAGTGGTTCCTAGTCTAATGGGAGGATATAATTTTTTTGCAAGTAAATTTGAAGTCCCTTCTGTAATTCAAAGATTCTCTAACTTCGGTCTGAATTTCTTAGGTAAAGAGTTTTAAACAATGTCTATTGTTATAATTTGAATTATAAATAAATAAATAATAAATAAATAAATAAATTATAAATAAATAAGTAATCATCATTGTCAGATATTACATGGAGCTTGAGAAAGATAATGAGTATTGAATGAAGACTTTCATTATTTTAGGGTTCAGTTTTTATGGATATTTGCTATATGCAGATTCCTATATTTGTTGAATGGGAAAGTAGTTAAAATGCCTTTGTTAAAGTTATAGCAGTTGAGAACTTTCAAGGCCTCTGAAGCAATTCATGATACATAGAGCTAGGTTCTGAAAGAGTAGCCATGGATAAGAGCTAGTATGAATAATAATGACTCATTTATGCAAAAATGCCTTGAGTTTTAAAATGCTTTCTTGTAACATTGCTGAAGTATGTAAGTACAATTTGAGTAAATCATCATACTGTTGAAGAAACTGAGGCTCTAAGACATTTTGTTTTGTCCAAGATCATAGAGTTAGTGAATATTCGAAGTGAAGTCAGATCTCCTGATTCCAAGTCTAGGCTTCTTTCCATTAGGCTATGATACCCCTCTACTAACTAAATAGCTTTAGAAGATTCATTTAATTCTAGGAGATTTTCAGCCCTTGGGCTTATCCTTTGTTCACAGATGGAGAATTCTGGATTTATGTGATAGCCCATTCCCTTTTTAGACCACTGAATTGTGAGAAAAATTCTTTCTTGTATTGAGCAAAGAGTTGCTTCTCCATAATATCTACCCATTATTCATAATTGTGTTTTCTAGAATCTCAATCAGCAGAGCTGAAGGGAAGGAGCTAACATATGGAAGCCAGAGGGTAATTTCAGCAATCTGAGTTAAGAAGAGAAGTGCTCAGGCTGGAAGGTAGGAGGGAGGATCAGTGAAAATGCTATAGGGTCAGAGGAATTGCTGGTACTAAGAAGTCTATTTTGGTGTTTAAATCTAGGTTGGCAAACAGAGGAAATAGCATCCAGGCAGAGCAAAGAAGGTACTAAAATAAATCTATGAGAATCCTCTGTTGGCTGTTCTTTGTACCCTTAGGGTTCATCACAGATATAGAGGCTTGAGAGCTGTGGTAGGGGTTCTTAATGGTTCTTCATGAAGAATCCTAGAATCTTTCTGTTTCATATCTAGTTCTACCTAAAAAATGAATTCCCTAAAAGCCTCTCTGTTAAATGGTTTTCTAGCCTAGGTTTAAACATTTTCAGTGACAGGGAACTCATTACTTTCTGCATGTCTATTCCTCCTTTGAATAGTAGCCAAGAAAGAATTGCATTAAAATCGGCCAATGCATATTCAGCAGGTCACATTAAATTTTTGTGAGCCTAACAGTTTTTCTTTTAAACTGCTGTATTTGCAAGGCAGGAGGAATTGATGGCAGAATCCAGAATGTACTCCCTTATCAGTCTTCTATTCTGACAACTGTTCTATGAAATTTATTAATGTGGTTGATAACATTTTAACTCTCTGGGGTATTTTGAGATTTAATTAGTTCTTGGGTACTTTAGATATTTTAGGACATTAGTACTCTGTTAATTATGGATGAATGCATGTGAAGTAATTTTTACAAATGTTTGATTAAATTTACATTTAACTCTTTGTCTGACCTTTAATGGTGAGCTTGTTTGACAAGGTCCTTCTCTTTTTATATGCCCTGAAAATGGCCAAATGTATTTTCTTTGCCTATTAAGTCATGATCACGCAGCTGGTACATAATCATAGTGTCTTATTTTGATGTAAGGATGCCAGGGAATAGTTTTAGATATAAACACTTGAGTGCTGTGGTGATGTGCACACATGGGCACACATCTGTCTCATTGTACAGTGTTTTGAGTTTCATTCTGTGCAATGTAATCATTTTTTAAATGCTGGTTTCTCAAAGGGGAATGGAACATGAAGAATTATGTTAATGTACTGGATTGAAGAATAACATTGAGCAGATGTCAAGAATTTAAAAATGAGTTCCCCTAGCCATAGAGATTGACTCAGAAAGGACTATACAGTTGCTTGCTTTCTTGAACACAGGGCAGCCTGAAACATAAATTAACCTTTTATCCTTTAACTGACATGAACTTAAATCTCTTCATTCTTCATGTGTAGTGATTTTTGGCCTTGCCTTTGCATATTGTTAGTCTCTAAATCATCCTGGTTGATTGATTAGGATACAAAAGGACATTACTTGACATACATATATTAAGTGCCTACTATGTGTTAGAAAAGAGGACAAATGACTTATTGCTTTCTCTCAGAGGGCTTCTAGTCTACTGAGAGGATGTGGCTTATTCACAAATAAGTATATTATCGAGGACTTCATGTCAGGTATGAGTTAAACTTGTTGGCCTCTGAAGTCTTTTCCGACTCAAAGATTCTGTAATTCTTGGTTAAATTTCTAGAGTAAAGACTTTTAATCAAAATCTATTGATGTAGCATGCATTAAAACAATTAATAGAGCTGAAGTCATGGGGGATAGTTGTCAGACAAGTCACTTCCTTTTTTGAATATTCAGTCTTCTCCTTTGGAAGATAATATGTTTTAAGATATAGAGTTTTTTTTAACATTAATTTTTATTGCCATGTAAGTACAGAGGTAAAGACTTATGATTTTTCTTTAATGATAATGGAACCCAGGATCTGTGCAGCAAAGAGAGACTTTAAACTTGCTATCTGGTTTTATTTTTGCCCCTCATACAATTTTGCTTTGACATACAGTCTAGAGAGAGTGTTTTTCAGGATGTGTATTTTCACATTCTAAAACAAATCTATTCCCTTATGTTTGTTTACATGTGAATATAGAAAGAACCTGCGATTTCAAGTTGTTGTTCAGTCATTTCAGTTATGTCTCATTCTTTGTGATTCCATTTGTTATTTTCTTGGTGAAGATACTGGAATGGTTTGTTACAATTTCCTGCTCCAGCTCATTTTACAGATGAGAAAACTGAGGCAAACAGGATTGAATGACCTGCCCAGAGTCACACAACTAGTAAGTATCTAAAGCTGGATTTGAACTCATGAAGAGGAATCTTTCTGGTTCCGGGCCCTACGCTCTATCCACTATGAGGCCATCTCGCTGCCCTTGTGTTTTCGTAGTTCTGGGAAACTCATCAGTGTGGGAACTCCCCAGTGTGAGAATTCCCCATTGTGGGAACTCTTCTCATCAAAACAGATCACATCCCATCTGTGACTTCATAAATAAGTACAAGGACATTGTCTAAGACACATAGAGATTGTGCCCATGGCCACATAGATAGAAAGTCAGTGATAAGATTTGAGCTCCAAGATCAACACCCTATCTGGTATAGCGTAGTATATACTGTATCATTTTGTCCACATAATTTATAAATCTATATTTAGAGAACTACAGCAATACACCACAGCATTGTGTTATTAGGTTGTTTCATTGCTAAAATAGAATAATCCAATTCTCACTTTTATAAAAAACTAGATAAAATAATTTTTCCAAAGTCATTATGTAACAGAGTAAGTCTTTGTATCTTGGACTCCTGATTCATTTTAGATTCAATGTTCTGTCCATTGACAGTAACACCTGGCATTTATAGAAAGTGTTAATGTTTGCAAAATGCATTGTAGACATCATCTCTTGACTTAAATTTTTTTTTCTTAATTCTGAACCAAACATGAGAACACTCCACATTTCCAATTATACAATTAAATTAAAATGAGTATTATATATGAAATCTTGATTTCATACTGGTTGCTTTTTTTCCCTGGTTGCTTTTTTTTTTTAAAGAAAAACACATAATATTTCCATACATTACTTTCAAAACTGTCTTGTTTGCATGTGCTTCCTTATGAACTTTGTTCTGTTCCTTTCTGTACCTTTAAAAAATGATTCACTGATCTGTTTTGTTCATTTGTTTTTTTGGCAGCATATTTGCTAAATTACCTTACTGTTCCACATTAAAAATCTAGAGAGATGAGGGGGAAACAACTACCTTGTAACAAATAAGAATACTAAACAAAATAAATACATACATTATCCATGTCTAAAAATGTATAACTTTCGGCATCTTGAAGCCAAGAGAGTTAGATCATCATAAGTCTTCTGAAGATGCTTATAGCTATTTCTTGGTAGCAACGAGGTGGTTCAGTGGATAGTGTGTGACCCTTGGCAAGTCACTTAATCCCTATTTGCCTCAGTCCTCATTTGTAAAATGGAGAAATGCTGGAGAAGGAAATGGAAAACTACTCTAATGTCTTTGTGAAGAAAATCCTATGGGGTCATGTAGAGTCAGACACAACTGAATGATTCAACAACAATCTTAAACCCTTCCCTGAATCCCTGCTTGATATCCTATTGAATTTAATTTATTGTATATTTTTTTTTGTCTAGCTCTGCTTTGTTTCAGAAGATCAAGATTCCCCCAGTGCTTGCTCCTCACAATCCTTCCTCTATGTCTGTGTATTCTTATTCATTGTAATTGTGATCAGTCATAAATTAAACTCCCTTCTTATCCCTGTCTATTCTTTTTACTCTCTTTTCTCCTTTATTTCTTAAGGCTTTTCAGGACAGAATTTACTTTCAGACCCTTAATTTTTCTTTTTTGACTCCCTTAAAACCCTTTGAAGAAATTAATGCTTTGAAGAAATACTTGTTTATTTCTCCTCTATTAGAGTGTTAGAACTGCATCATCAATTTTCATGATCCAGGTCCTTCAAATTGCTTACATAAATGTATATTTCAGGTTTATCTTGACCTTATTGTTCCTATTTCAAATTTGCTATTGTTTTTTCATCAGAAGGGATTGAAATTCCTCCATTTTGTTCAAGGTCCTGTAGAATTATTTAGCTTTGCAGGGTAAGTTAAATTTTAATCATAAACTTATTTCTTTTCCTTTTTAGAATATTTTATTTCAAGATCTCATTGTATTTGTAGGTATTATTGCTAGGTATTGTGTATCCTTACTATTAAACTTCTTTTTGGTTATTTGCAGTCCCTTTTCTTTCATGTGGGAGCTCTGGATTTTGTCTGCAACCTTCATGAAACTTCCTTTTGAACTTTCTTTCAGGAGTTGGCAGCTGGAATCTCTTTGTCTCCACTATGACCTCTGGTTCTTATACATGCCTACTAACAATAATATCTGGCATTTATGATTTCTTGAAACATAATGTATTTTCATAGAATCATGTTTTTAAAAAGTTCATTGTTCTTAAATTTCTTTACTTGACTTGTTTTTCATGTCAATTGTTTTTGATATCATATACCTTAACATTTTCTTTTATTTTTTTCCATTATTTTAATTTTCTTCCAGTATTTCTAGATAGTTTATGGACTTTTTGATTTTTGTTTAGTCTACTATTGTTTTTAAGGAAATTTATTACTTGGGTAAGATTTACCACTTTCCCCTCTAACCTATTTCTTCTTCTACTCTTTTCTATAAAGTTTTTATTTAATTTTTCAAAGGCTCTTGCTCCATTTTCCCCCTAGATATTCATGTAGATTTTATAGAATTTTTTTCCTTTGATTTGTAGTCCCAGAATTATTTCTATTTGGCACTTCCTAAAGCTATAACAGGCAGCTACATGGCAGAATGGATAGAGTGGTAGGCCTGGGAGTCAGGAAAAATCATCTTCGTGAGTTCAGATCTGGCTTCAGACATTTACTAGCTCTGTAAACGTGGGTAAGTCATCTAACTCTCAGTTTTCTCATATGTAAAATGAGCCAGAGAAGGAATTCGTAATGTTTATTGTGAAAAACCCAAATGGAGTCACAGAGTTGGACGTGACTAAAAATGATTAAACAGCAACAAAATAGCTACAAAAAATTTAAAACAATATTCGTTGTGGTCTTTTTTGGTTTACCCATCTCTACAGATTTAATTCTTGTGGTTTAATTGTGGCCAAACTGTCTCTGTTTGCTTTTGGAAGGAGTTGGGGTGATCTTGCTGGGTCTTAACTTAGGCCCTATGGGTTCTTATGCTATCCCTGACTCCTGGGTTTTTTCTACCCACCTAAGTTCTTTGAGATTCAGAGATCTTGAATTTTAAATCCAATTAAATCACATTTATTAAGCACCTACTGTGTTCCAGGAATTGTGTTCCACCCTCCTGGGAATCAAACTGACGAAAAGACAACCCCTGTCTTTAAGGAGCTTACAATCTAAAGGGGAGAGACAACAGAAAAAATAAAATAAAATAAAAGATAAAAGATACAAAAAAGTCAGCTAAGCAGGAAGACAGAGAGTTGAACCCCAGAAGTACCTGGTGTAGGCATCTTGTTCTTTAGGGTTGAAACCATGCTAAGCAGCAGATGGAGTGTGGAGTAAATTCTGCTCCCTAGGTATGGGGAGGAATTTAGTTCTCTATCCACCAGCCCTCCAAGTAGAGGGGAGAAGAGAAATGTGACTAGGGGATCAGAAAAAATAGGCAGGCAGCAGTTGACTTTGTGTGTCGTTTAGGACGTAGTCCCAGGGAACTTGTATCACCCAGCACTGCCACGCCACTCTGGTCCTTACCACTCCCTAGGCCTTTCTAGCCCACTGGGTACTTAGGGACACCTTGGAGCTTTCTGAGGGGCTCAGTCTTGCAGGTGCATGTGCCTACTATTCATCTCAAGTCACAGGGTGAGCTGCCAGTTTCTTTGCCTGTGCTAATGCTGGTTGGGGACAGAGGCTTTTTTTTTTAATCCTTTCTGGGCTTCTGGTTGGCTTTTTGTATAGCTCTGGATAAATGAAGTCCTTACAGCTCACTGAATTTCTTGATCATTATTTTGTCTGATTTGAATTTCAGACTTTTTCTGGAGTAGCTGTGTGGGAGTTGGAGGGTTCATCTCATTTTAGGCATCCATCTTGGTCAGAAGTGATCTCTGTCTTTAGATCTTCACAACTGTGTAAAGTAGGTGCTATTAATATTTCCATTTTACAGGTGAAGAAACTGAGTCCCCGAGATTTGCTTAGAGTATTATAGATATTCCTGATTCCAACTGTAGTATTTTCCTCTATGCAATGATCTATTGACAAGACCTTTTAGATTTTGTTGTTGTTTTATTAGATTTTAAAGGATTTTTAGCCTCAGATTCCTTACTTTATACCTTGGAGTCATTGAAGGAACATTGCATTGTTTTACAGTCATTTAGACATCCTTCCCTAGGATATGGTGAGATTCAAATGGCATTATTCTATTGCAACAGCCTAAGATTGCAGAGGAAGGTCAATGGAAGAGCAGGATGTGAAGGAGTAAACATTACTAGTTTTCCTGCACGGAGAGGATAGCTATCTAATTTCCAGAGAACTGAGTCTTGATTTAAAGAGACATAAATTCAGACCTGGAAGAAGAGTGTGTGTCATTGGCAAGCTGCATTTTGATTCTAAGCATTTAATGTTGGCTGTGGATGAATCGGCTCTACTTTCTGTGGAGCCAAAGTGCCAGCTGTTCCAATTGTCTGTTTAATGTGCCTTAGTAAGGAAGTGCTGAAGTATTGTCATTTATCCAAATAAAGTGATTAGGAGTGAATACTCTCCTACTGCTTATATAAGAGTTTAGTATAGATGATACAAAGGATATGTTTTTCCTCTCCTATTTCAGTCCTTGACATACAAAGAGAATCAGTGTATCAGGAGTGGATGGGTCTAATTTTTAAAATAGAAGCAGTTCCCTAATGCTACAGTTCATAAAGGCAAATTGCAAAAAGAAGAGCCATCTATCTATAGAATGGTTGATTGAGTGCTAGGTGGAAGTCAGAAGAAAGCTGGATTCAAGGTTTCTCTCCTAGCCACTTACTAGTCATGGACTAGTTGTTTAATCTGTCTAAACCTCAGCTTCTTCATATGTAAAATGATCATAAAAATACTCATAGTACTTATCTCAGAGGATTATAGGGAAAATCAAATTGCAAGCTATCATATATTGTCTGTATGCCAGATATGCTATTGCCATTAAGAGAAGATAATACCAAAGATAGCAACCACAGATGAAGTCCATGTATTCTTTATCTTACCAGGATTATTTTTTATCTGACCAGAACTTCACTGATCTCCTAATCTGCTAGCCTTTTTTCTCCTTATCCTTGACTTCGCTATAGTATTTGACACTCAGCTCTCTTCTCATTCTGGATATTTTCTCCTCTATAGATTTTGTGATATTTTTTCCTAGTTCTTTTTCCATCTTTGTAAATGCTTCTTTTTGGTCTCCTTTGTTGGATCATTTACCCATATCATGACTGCGAGTTAATCTCAAGACTCTGGCCTGAGTTCTCCTGTCTTCTGTTTTTCTTCTTGATCCACAAATTCCCATGAGTTTAATTATTATTTCTAAGCTGATAATTTCCTTATCTCTATATCCATCTTTTCTGTTTCTCTTTAGGTCACATCTCTTATCACCAACTACCTATTAGACATTAAAAAAAAAAACTGTTGCTTAGGTTTGTTTCTTGGTAATCACTTCGGTCATTTGAATTAGCTTATATTCTATATATATTAGTCAATCAGAATATATTATATGTATTAGTCAATTAGAATGTAAATAGTTTATAATTAGAAAATTACAAGTAAACACAGTTTACATATTAAATTTCTATTCACCAAGGTCACATATGCAGGTATTCTATTAAATATTTCAAACTGCATTTCTCATAGATATTCTGACTCAACATATCTGAACAATTGTTTATTAATCACTTGCAACTCCTCCTTCCCCCAAGTGTTATTCTTTTGTCCTCTAAAACATCTTGTACTGCTCAGGAGAAACTGAGGCAATATTAAAGATTATTAATATTTTATTGATACTGGTGGAGAGTTAGAATCCATAGCTATGGGTGGGACTGAATGAGACTCTTGTCTCAAAGCATCCAGTCCATGGAGAGTTTAGACTGGCAACCATGTTAGCCAGCCTTCTGGAACCCAAAGTATGCAGCATCAGAGAGTTTGGACTGGCAGCCATATTAGCCAGATCTTTGGATCTCAAGGTATCCAGCACCTAGTGAGTGGATCCAAGGACTCTTATAGGGCTCCAGCACTCAGGGAAATCAAAGGCAGCTGGAAAGGCAGAGCACTGGGGGGATTGGAGTTCCAGGAAAGGACTATCAGTTCAGTTCTGACAGGTTGGGGATATGGAGGAAGGATCATGAATTCTGTTAAGTTTTGGAAGAAGCTGGGAGCCACTGAGTCTGGGGCTATAAAAAAAAGGGGGATGTCCAGGTAGAGGAGATGGGCCATCTGGAGGTTTTATGACTCTTTGGAATGCCAGTGGCCGTAACTCTGCAGCCCCAATTATCTCAGTCCTAATATTCAGAAAGAAGGGTTCCCACCAGGCAGACCAATTGGGAAACTGAGACAGAATAACTGAGGTTAACTGAGACATGGAACCGTGGCACAGCAATCTCTCTCACCTGTCCTTTCTTCCCTATGCACAAATTCTAATTTGGGCCTACCTCCTCGCTCATCTACACTATTGCAGTAGCATATATTAAGTCTTCCTTGTCACCTCTCCTTCTGTCTTCCCTGACTTCATTCAAGACCCAGCTAAAATTTCACCTTTCATCCATGTTTCCCTCCTAATTCTAGTGCCTCCCTCTTGTTGATTGTTTCTGATTTATCTTCTGTGTAACTTGCTTGTGCATAGTTGACTGCATGTTCTCTCCCCCATCAGAGTAGGTAATGTCTTTTTTCTTTTTTGTGTGTCTTTGGTGCTTCGCACAATGGCACATATTAGGCACTAAGGAAATGATTCTTGACTGACTGAATCACTTCCGAATTGGGATCCTTATCTCAAGTCTCTTTCTGTGATCTATTCTCTGTACACTGCCAAAGTGTGTTTTCTAAAGCACACCTGCAAATTTCACTGGTTCCCTTCTCTCCAGGATCAGACATAGGCCTCTCTTTTTAGCATAAGCTCATCTCTTCCTGCTTTGCTATCACTGTTACACATTACTCCCATGGACACACATTATGCTTCAATCAGGGTGATCTTCCTGCTCTTCTTCGTACATGCCATGACATGCAGAACTGCTTGAATAAATGGACCTGAAGAGTAATCATTAATGGGATGATGTATATTACTAATAGAGTTCCCTAGGTGTTTTTATGATTGGCTTGTATAAAGACTTAGAAAGCATACTTGTCTACAAGTGAAATAATTCTAAGGGCAATAAATAGTGTGATTCATTACAATGTGAGGATCCCAAACGATCTTGACAACTTGGATCTAAATGAATAAGATGAATTGTATTAGGGTTAAAGGTAAAAGTTTACAATTGTATGAACCATTCATCTTCACAAGTACAGGGTGAGAGATGGACAACTCCTACTAAAATGATCTGGTATATATATATTTATGAATCATAAACAATTATGATTTAACCTTGTGATATAGGAGGCAATAAAATGACAACAACAAAACTCCCACAAACAGCTAATGCTTTAGTATATAGGACAGTGTTCAGAATGGGGTGGAAGGGGAAATAGTACTGCTTAGCTTTATCCTGATTAGGCTCTACATGTAGTATTACATTAAGTACTGGGTACCATATTTGAGAAAGCATACAAATAAATTGAAAAATGTCCGATTATCTATCTGTAATCTGTCTATCTCTTCACATACATGGATGGGTATAGAAGTTCATGTTGCCTAACAGGGAAGTAGGAGGGGAAGGGACTGAGAGAAAGGGGGAGGAATTATAAGAAAAGGCAGAATATATTAAAGGGGCAGTTAGATGGTGCAGTGGTTAGTGCTGGGCCTGGAAGACTCATCTTCCTGAGTTCATATTTGACTTCAGATACTTACTAGTTGTGTGTAACCCTGGGCAAGATAGGTAACCCTGTTTGCCTCAGATGACTCATCATAAAATGAACTGGAGAAGGAAATGCCAAGAAAACCTCAAATAGGGTCACAAAAAATTGGACACAACTGAAAAATGACTGAACAATCAAAATATTAAGGGAGGCAGTGGTTGGAAGCAAAAGAGACTTTCGAGGAGAAGAAAGGCAAAAAAAAAAAAGAATAAATAGAAGAGAATAGAATGTGGGGAAATATACAATTAATATTTATAATTGAATCTAGTGATAAAATGGAAGCAAGTAGCAGAATGGATTAGAAGCCAGAATCATGCAATATAATAGGAAGATACATACTGAGTTCAAATAAGGGGCCAACACAGAATCTTTTATGCTTCAGGTTAAGTTAAAAATGGAGAGGGGATAGCAGGTACTCTCTCAGACAAAGCAAAAGCAGAAATAAACCTAATTAAAAGATAATCAAGGGGAGTAGATTTTGCTAAAATATATTGAAGACAATGAATTTTTTTATTAAAGCCTTTTATTTGCATAACATATATATGGGTAGTTCCTCAGCATTGATCTTTACAAAGCTTTCCATTACAAATTTTACCCCCAGTCCCTTCCCTTCCCCTAGATGGCAGGAAGTACACTACATGTTAATAATGTTGAAATCCTTGACAAGTTGAGCAAGAAAAATTCTATCTACGGGGCAGGTAGGTGGTGCAGTGGATAAAGCATCAGCCCTGAATTCAGGAGGACCTGAGTTCAAATCTGGTCTCAGACACTTAACATTCCCTAGCTGTGTGACCCTGGGCAAGTCACTTAACCCCAATTGCCTCAGCAAAAAGCAAAAAAAAAAAAAAAAAAGAAAAAAAAAAAAAAAAAAATTTAAAAGAAAAAAAAAAAGAAAATCAGAGAAAGGAAAAGTAATGCAAGCAAACATCAATAGAGAGCATGAAAATGTTATGTTGTGGTCCACATTTCATATACCTCTCTCTGGGTGTATATGGCTTTCTTCACTGAACAACTGGAACTGGTTTGAAACATCTCATTGTTGCATAGACCTATGTCCATCAGAATTGATCGTCATATAGTCTTGTTGTTGCCGTGTATAATGATCTCCTGGTTCTGCTCACTTCACTCAGCATTAGTTCATGAAAGTCTCTCCAGGCCTCTCTGAAATCGTCCTGCTGGTCGTTTCTTACAGAACAATAATATTCCATAATATTCATATACCATAATTTATTCAGCCACTCTCCAACTGATGGGCATCCATTCAGTTTCCAGTTTCTAGCCACTACAAAAAGGGCTGCCACAAACATTCTTGCACATGTGGGGCCGTTTCCTTCCTTTATGATTTCTTTGGGATATAAGCCCAATAGAAGCCTGCTGGGTCAAAGGGTAGGCACAGTTTGATAACTTTTTGAGCATAGTTCCAAATTGCTCTCCAGAATGGTTGGATCCGTTCACAGCTCCACCAACAATGCATCATGGCCCAGCTTCCCACATCCCCTCCAACATTCATCATTATCTTTTCCTGTCATTTTAGCCAATCTGAGAGGTGTGTAGTGGTACCTCAGAGTTGTCTTAATTTGCATTTCTCTGATCAATAGTGATTTGGAGCACCTTTTCATATGATTATAAATAGTTTTAATTTCATCATCTGAAAATTGTCTGTTCATATCCTTTGACCACTTATTTATTGAAGAGTGGCTTGAATTCTTATAAATGTGAGACAATTCTCTATATATCTTAGAGATGAGGCCTTTATCAGAACCCTTACATGTAAAGATGATTTCCCAATTTGATGCTTCCTTCCTAATCTTGTCTGCATTAGTTTTATTTGTACAGAAACTTTTTAACTTAATGTAATCAAAATTATATATCTGGAGTTCAATTAAGAGTTCCAGATCTTCTTTGGACATAAATTTATTCCATCTCCACAGGTGTGAGAGGTAAACTATATTATGTTCCTCTGATTTGCTTACAATGTCACTCTTTATATCTAGATCATGAACCCATTTAGATCTTATCTTGGTATGTGGTGTTAGGTGTGAGTCAAGCCCTAATTTCTTCCACACTAGTTTCCAATTTTCCCAGCAGTTTTTGTCAAATAGTGAGTACTTATACCAAAAGCTGGGGTCTTTGGGTTTGTCAAACACTAGATTGCTATAGTTATTGCCTAGATTGTCCTGATATCCTATTCTATGCCACTGATCGACTCCTCTATTTCTCAGCCAGTACCAAATGGTTTTGATGACTGCTGCTTTATAATATAGTTTTAGATCTGGTAGCAAGGCCACTTTCATCTGCCTTTTTTTTTCCATTAATTCCCTTGAAATTCTTGACCTTTTGTTCTTCCAAATGAACTTTGCTACTATTTTTTCTAGATCTGTAAAATAATTTCTTGGGAGTTTGATTGGTATGGCACTAAATAAGTAGATTAGTTTGGGTAGTATTGTCATTTTTATTATATTCGCTCTCGGCCTACCCATGAGCACTTAGTGTTTTTCCAATTGATTAGGTCTGATCTTATTTGTGTGGAAAGTGTTTTGTAGTTTAGTTTGTATAGTTTCTGACTTTTCCTTGGCAGATAGATTCCCCAAATATTTTAAACTATCATCCATTATTTGGAATGGAATTTCTTTTTGTATCTCTTGCTGCTGAACTTTGTTGGTAATATATAAAAATGCTGATGCTTTATGTGGATTAATTTTGAATCCTGCCACTTTACTAAAGTTGTGGATTATTTCTAGTAGTTTTTTAGTTGAGTCTCTAGGGTTCTCTAAATATACCATCATGTCATCTACAAAGAGTGATAATTTGGTTTCTTCATTACCTACTCTAATTTCTTTTATCTCTTTTTCTTCTCTTATTGCCAAAACTAACATTTCTAATACAATATTAAATAGTAATGGTGACAGTGGGCAGCCTTGTTTCACTCCTGATCTTATTGGGAATGGTTCTAGTTTGTCTCCATTACATATGATGCTTGCTGATGGTTTTAAATATATGCTACTAATCATTTTAAGGAAAAGGCCATTTATTCCTATACTCTCTAGTGTTTTTAATAGGAAAGGGTGTTGGATTTTATCAAATGCTTTTTCTGCATCTATTGAGATAATCAATATGGTTTTTGTTAGTTTGGTTTTTAATATAATTGATTATACTGATAGTTTTCCTAATATTGAACCAGCCCTACATCCCTGGTATAAATCCTACGTGGTCATAGTGTACTATCCTGGGGATGACTTTCTGTAATCTCATTGCTAATATCTTATTTAAAATTTTTGCATCAATATTCATTAGGGAAATTGGTCTATAGTTTTCTTTCTCTGTTTTCACCCTACCTGGTTTAGCTATCAGCACCATATCGGTCTCATAGAAAGATTCTGGCAGTGTACCTTCTGTCCCTAATTTCTCAAATAGTTTGTGTAGTATTGGAATCAGTTGTTCTTTGAATGTTAGGTAGAATTCACATGTAAATCCATCTGGCCCTGGAGATTTTTTTCTTAGGAAGTTGGTTAATAGCTTGTTCTATTTCTTTTTCTAATATGGGGCTATTTAAATAATTTATTTCCTCTTCTGTTAACCTGGGCAATCTATATTTTTGTAGATATTCCTCCATTTCATTTAGATTATCAAACTTACTGGCATAAAGTTGGGCACAGTAACTCCTAATTATTGCTCTAATTTCCTCTTCATTGGAGGAAAGTTCTCCCTTATCAGTCTTGAGACTAACAATTTGATTTTCCTCTTTCCTTTTCTTATCAAATTACCTAAAGGCTTATCTATTCTGTTGTTTTTTTCGTAAAACCAACTCTTAGTTTTATTTATTAATTCAATAGTTTTCTTATTTTCAATTTTATTAATTTCCCCTTTTATTTTTAGAATTTCCAATTTGGTATTTAATTGAGGGTTTTTAATTTGTTCTTTTTCTAGTTTTTTTTAAAATAATAAGCCCAATTTGTTGATCTTTTCTTTATCTATTTTATGCAAGTAAGCATGTAGAGATATAAAATTGCCCCTTATAACTGCTTTGGCCGTATCCCACAAATTTTGGTGTATTGTCTCATTATTGTCATTCTTCTGGATGAAATTATTGTGTCTATGATTTACTTTCCCACCTATTCATTCTTCAGGATTAGATTATTTAATTTCCAATTAACTTTTGGTCTATTTTCTCCTGGCCTTATATTGCATCATGATCTGAAAAAGATGCATTTACTATTTCTGCCTTTCTGCTTTTGATTTTGAGGTTTTCATCCCCTAATACATGGTCAATTTTTGTATAAGTTCCATGGACTGCTGAGAAAAAAGTAAAGTCCCTACTATCTCCATTCAATTTTCTCTATAGATCTATCATACCTAACTTTTCTAACAATTGGTTTACCTCCCTAGTTTCTTATTTATTTTGTGGTTTGATTTATCTAATTCTGAGAGAGCAAGGTTGAGATCCCCCACTAGTATAGTTAGGCTGTCTATTTCTTCTTGCGAAGTACTCCTTAAAAAAGGCAAATCTGCCAGAACACCTGCCCCCAATCAGGGCAGAGTGTCCGGAGTGCCTCAGATATACTCCAGGTGTTTGGAGTTTCTGCCACGCTGAGCTGAGTCCCACCCTCACTTCCGGACTACCCCACTGTTTATCCCTCTGTGGGAGTTAAACAAACCTGATGTGAAGTTCTTCAGTGATATCTGCAAGCTGTGTCCTAATATTTCTGGAGTTGTTGACTTGAAGATCAGTTCAGAGGCTTATTTTATTGTTGATTTGAGAGAAGATCGGAGGAGGACACAGAGAGTCACATCTTCACTCCGCCATCTTGTCTCCACCCCCCCCAAGACAATGAATTAATATTATTATTGTGCATGTATGTGGGAAATGGCATAGCATCCAAATACCTGAAGGAAAAGTTAAATGAATTACAATTGTAATAGTTGGGCATTTACATTTACCCCTCTCAGATTTAGATAAATCACCAATTTAAAAAATCATGAAACAAACAAGAAGTTAAGGAGATGAATAGAATTTCAGAAACGTTAGATATTATTGATTTCTTTATACAGTATGGTATAGATGGTAATAGGAAGGAATATACTTTTTTTCTTAACTGTACATGGAACCTTCACAAAAATTGACCATATGTTAGGTCATCCAATCCTTGCAAACATCCAGAAAAGCATTAATGTTGAATGTACACTTTCGGCCCATAAGGCAAAAAACATACTACATTCAATAAAAGACCTTTGAAACATTAAGAATTAATGAAAAACTAAATAACCTAATCCCAAAGAATGAGTAGAACAAAGAATAAAACAGAAACAATCAGATCATGACAACAGTGAGATAGTATGTCAAAACTTGTGGGATGCAGTGAAAGTATTTAGAGGAAAATTTATTCCTACATCAATAAATGAGAAAAAGAGTGGGTTAATGAATTGGACTTGCAACTACAAATTTTGAAAAAAAAATACAAATTTCTAATTATATACTAAAATGGAAATCCTGAAAATCTAAAGAGTAAATAATATTATTTATAGTGACAAAACCACTGAACTGACGAATAAAACCATATACTGGTCTTATCAAAAAGACCAATAAAATAGATAACTTATTGGTTAAGTTGATTACAAATAAAAAAGAAGAAAATCTCATTATCATTGTCAGAAATGGAAATGTGATGACACAAGTTAGGATGATAAAATTAAAGTAATAATTAGGATTTATTTTGTCCAACTATATGTCAATAACAACTGAAATTCTTAATGAAATGAATGAGTAAATTGAAAAAGTCATAAAAAATCTTTAGGATCAATCAGATGGATTTACAAGTCAATTCTACCAAAAATTTAAAAAACAATCAATTTCAGGTCTATATAAGTGATTTGAAAAATAGCTTAAAAAAAAAAGTCCTACCAAATTCCTTCCTTGACACAATGCTATTTTGATAGCTAAACCAGGGAGAATGAAAATAGGAAAAAAAACTTGCAAACTAATTTCCTTAATGAATATTGATGCATAAAGCTAGTAAGGAAATTACAGCAATATTTCATAAAGATCATACATTGTGGCCAGGTTGCATTTATGCTAAGAATGAATATAAAGTTGGTTCAATAATAGGAAAACTATAAGCATAACTGACTCCATTTGTAACAAAAATAGCAAAATTCACATGATTATATCAATAGATGCAGAAAAAGCTTTTGACAAAATAGAACACCTCTTCTTATTAAGAACATTAGAAAACATATGAATAAATGGAGCCTTTCTTAAAATTATAAGTAGCATCTATCTAAAACCAAGAAGAAGTATCATCTTTAATGAAGATCAAAGTAGAAACTTTCCAAGTAAGATCAGGGATGAAGGAAGTATTGTGACCATTATAACCAGTACTATTTTATATTGTACTAGAAGTGCTAGCAGTAACAACAAGACAAGAAAAAGATATTGAAGGAATAAACATAGATACTAAAGAAATAAATCTACCATATTTGATATACTTCAGAATCCTAGAAAATCAACTAGAAAATATTTGAAACAATAACTATCAAAGTTGCAGTATATAAAATAAAATTACACTTATCATTAGTATTTCTATATAGTAACAATGAAAGAGTCAGCAGAATGATCAGAGGATTGGGGACCTTTCCTTTAGAGATTAATTAAAACTGAAGATGTTAATTTGAAAAAAAAGAAATATTAAAAGTTTCAAGTATTTGCAGTGCTATCATGTGGAAGAAGCATTAGATTTCTTCACTTGATCCCAGAGGTCAGAACTATGAATAGTAACAAACATTAATTAGGCTTGATGTTTTTAAAACTTTTAAACATTGAAACTAAGTGGCAAGAATATAATAATAATCTTTTTCCCCCTGAGGCAATCAGGATTAAGTGAGCAGCAAGTAAAATGTATTAATCATAAAGTATTTCTCTTCATTCTGTTTTCAAGGTCAATTTATTTGACCAGTAGAGAATTGTTGTATTTTTTTTTTTCAGTTATTGCCTTTTTTTCCCCTTTTCTGCCGGATTTTCTTCAACTTCTGCATTTTTTATGCTCTAATTTTGTGATTCCCTTTTAGTTACTTTACGGAAGATTCCTCTTGCCTATTCTCTGTTGACTAGTTTGTTTTTTGTTTTATTTAAGTTTTGTTTTGAGAGCTCTGATTTCAATCCAGTTTTCCTTCTAATGTCTTTTAAAATGGCTTAGTTCTCTTTTGAATCATTATAGAATTTTATTCTTCATCCCTTTCCCCCAAGCCCTAACATGCATCTTTAGTTACAAGCATTTTACTTTGTGTATTTTCATGTCTTATCTTGTTGCTATAGATTTAATTACCATTCATTCAGCATATTTTTTTCCTTGTTTTTGAGATTGAAAGGAACTATGTTGGAAATAACTGGTCTACCATCTTGCCAATTATCTCTGTAAGGTTCTATAAAGAAATATATTTTTAAAACTGGTTTTGCCCTTGATTTCCATGTCTCTTATGCTGGCAACTAAGTCAAGTTTTGCTGCTGGTTTTTAGGCTCTTTTACTTTTTCTGTTTATGGGATTTGAGATGTCCAGTCTTCTCCTCCTCCCACCATTTTCCTCTTTTATAAATGTTTAAATTTACATCTTTAAGTACATAAACTTGAAGTTGTTACTATTGTATGGTATAAGTTTTTCTTATTTTTATACTTTTTTTGTATTCATTTTAATCTTTAATTAGAGTATTTGGAGTCTGAAAGAGAAGAGGAGGCTTAGGAAACATGGTCACTGAAGCGCCTTCTAACTCTTAATATTCTCTGAATCTGAAACATAAGACTTTTATATGGCATACATGTCTTAAGACTCTTTTTTCCTTAGGTCTAAATTGTATTTCCCCGCATAATTTTTGGTGTGCTTACCTATGTCCATCTGTTTATTGAAAGAAATGTATATAAAATGTAAATGTGGATTTAATTTTCAGACTTTATCCAACTCTTTAAGTAGAATTCTCTATGTCTTTTGGAGGTGATGTCACATAAATTGCAGTTATTTTCATGATACTTTTTTTTTTTTGCAAAAACATCATGACAACTCTAATAAAATTGTCTCCTGAAGTAGGATGATTTCTTGTTGCTTTTGGATGGTTGGTAAAACCAGCTCTTTTGGTTTTATTTTGGAAGATTGGTAAAACCAACTTTCTTTTATTCTCCATCAAGAACTTCTGAGCCATTTTTCTTTTAGATTCAACTCTTTTTTTTTTCTGTGTATGTGTGTATGTATGTTTTTAATAGCATGATGGTTAAATATTGATACAATTCAGTTCCTTCTGTACTTTGTCTACTCATTGGTCATTAGAACAAACCTCAAAGTACCAACAACTAAGTTAATGTTAATAGATAGTCTAAAAATATGTGATTTAGGATCCCCCACCTCCATTTCCACCATTTTGCTACTGGCAGAGATCTATTGGGACTACATGGGATTAAGAACTATTTTAAATTTTTCTTTGTTTCATGAGTTGCAATGGGCAAAGGAATTTATAATCAAGTGAAAAAAACCAAGCCTATGTTCTGCTGATGGGCCTTTCTGTATTTAGGTAAGCTGTTTTTCACATTGTTGTTACTATTTATTGCCTGAAGCATACTTGAAGCCTTTCTAATGTGTTAGAAACTTCCAGAACTTATGCTTTTGAGCTTCTACAGCCAATTCTGATCCACATAATGAGACCCTGGAATATATCATATTGAAGATTATATTTACATAAATTAGGCTATGTATGAATGAGTAATATCTGTTAGACTTTTTGTCATACATTGTTTTTTTCCTTCTCAGTTGGTTGTTATTTAACAACTTCTTTAAAAATAAAGATATAAAAAGTAAAATGAAAAGTTTTTTAAAATTACTTGGATTATCCCTGCAGCATTAAAATTATCTCTGTCTATACTTTACTGTCTTGTAAATATGCAATCACCGAATGTTAGAGCTATTCTGGGCTCTTCATTTTACTTGATTTTCTAAAAGCAAAGCTAACAGATGTTATACTTGCATGGAGAACCACTATTTTGCTTAAAAGAAATATATTGAGCTTTGCACCATGTTCTGCTATTTTTAATGTACAATATATTCTGCTGGATTTCCATTTCATTATAATGTTAATAAGCTTAGTGTTCAGTGCTCAGACTAGTAAATAAGATATTTTATAGATATTTTTAATACCTAGCAAACTCTCATCTTTTAAAATTCATTTAAAATGTGATAGAAGTGTTTCATTTAGATATAAAATGAATACCTGAATACTTTTAATATTAAAAGCATGAAATTATATTTACAGAGTATAGGAAATTAGAATACTTCTTTTGATAGGCCTGCTAAGTCAGCCAAGTTTTTTACTTGCCTCATCTAGAGATTTTTCTCAACCAGCCTAACTTTCAAAGAGTTTATATGCTTATTCCTATTTTTATGGGAATTTATTAGAATATTTATGCATAGGATTTGATCTGTATAAAATTGTCAAATAGGCAAAAAAGCATTTTTGGTGATGTGTTCTGCAGCCTATAAACACTTTCTTCAGATTTTCCAGGTCATCCCTTGCTCATCTCCAGTTACCCATACTTTTGTCCTCTCTAGTCCTTCTTAGCCACTATATTCCCCCCCAACCACAGATTTTCCAGATCTGCAAAACACATTTATCAGTTATTTAGATAAAGCCATAAATGGCATGTTTTTTCAGATTTATATAATGACATGAAGCTTATAGCAATAACTAATTTGTTGGGTGACACAATTGACATCTAAAAATATCTTGATGGGTTGAAATGATGGAACAAATTTAAGAAGATGAAATTAAATATGTATAAATGTAAAATCTTATACTTGGGTTTACAATTTTGTAAATGTGGATTGAGAGAGATATATTCCTAATTATAATAACTAACATTTATTCAGCATCTTAAGATCTGCAAAACATTGTACTTATTTATTTGATTATCATAACAACCTTTGATGACTAATGGGTGAAAATTATAATGAGGCAGATAGGAGAAATGGAATACTCAGAAGTTAGGGTAGTTAGATAGTTTCTGTGTCACTGGAAGTCATCACACAGAGACTTCATGATCCTTATGAGAGACCGTATCAGGGGGTTCATGTGTCAGGTATGGACTGCATTAGATGAAATCTGAAATACCTTCCAAATCTTAACTTTGTGATGTGGTTCTTTATTTATCTTTTCCTTTGTCCATTCTTTTGTTGTACGGTCGAATCTTTTCTTATCTCTCGGGGTTATGTTTTGTGCTTGCTAATAAAAGGTGTTCAGTGAAGCTCTTGAAGAAGGCTCACATGCTATCCTTGTGCAAAAGATGGGGATTTGGAAGTAGTTGCATGATTAGGCTCAAAAAGTAGTCAGTAATGTAATCATATTCTCTTGGAAAAAAGTCTCTAATGGAATGCCCAAGAAATTTCTCCTTGGCTATCTATTCTTCAACATTTTTATTAGTGATTTGGATGAAGAAATAGATGATATACTTATCAGATTTGCAGCAGGCTTATTAATAGAAGGAGTAGCTGGCTTACCTATTCTGATACTTCCATCTAGAGCTCTTCCTAACTTGGGGGAGGGGGAAGAAAAGAAGGAGATTGAGGCAGGAAAATGAATATGCTTTACATATTCAATTTTTAAAATTAAATTTATCTTTTTAATAAACATTTATTTTCTCTTTACCCACTTCCTATCTCTCCCTTTCTCTCAATACATACCAAAAAAAAGTGAGAGGAAATGTAAAACTCTTCTAACAAATAAGCATAGTAGAATGAAACAAATTTTCTTATTGTCCATGTCCAAAAGAATGTTTCTCTTTCCATGTATTTAACTTTTTACCTCTCTGAGGGAACATGCTTTATCATTAATCCTCTGGAATCATGAAAGATCATCACATTTCTCAGCATGTTAAGTCTTTCAAAATCAAAGATAATTTGATGAAAACTTATCTAATTGCTTTGGCAGTGTTGCTTTTGCTGCCTCTTCACATTGAAGATGTAGTGATGGATGAATTAATTATAAAGGGGTAATTGATGGTATAGATCATTTAGACTTGAGAAATCACTGGAGATCACTTATCTACTAGGGAAGTAGGATACAGATATAAATAACATAATACATGATAATTTTATAATAGAGAGGCAAACAAAGAATATGTTAAGGTGTAGGTTAAATTTGATGACTTGGAGGTCCTCTATGAATCTGAAGTCCTTTGGCCCTATGACTTGAATATTTGCTAGTGATTTTACTTGCTGATTCCTATGATTCACTCCTTTTACTTTTTCAACAAATATTTATTCTATGCAGGGCACCAGCTAATGTTTTGTATTTCTAAAATAACATAATGCTTTATGCAAGTTATAGATACTGCTTCAGAAAGCTCATGAAATGAGTCTTATGTAGAATGTTTCAGATGAAAGAGAGAGGGAGAGATTTTTCCTCCTGACATCTAGAAATCTTGTTGGCCATCTTACTTCTGAATTTTGATGGATCTCTGTGTATATGTTACCTCTACTAATGTAAATTACAGTCCTTCCAAAGCTTCTCATCTGGAGCATTTCTTGCCCATTTATTACCACCAATTTTTCATGAAAAGTTTACTCAGCACACTAGAGGTTTTCATCAGATTCTTTTAATTTTTGGATGTCAGCACCCCAACCAGGCTGTCTTTACTTTGATATGTGACTTCTCAAGACAAAGCACAGAAAGTCCCATCAGAAAAGAAGAGAATAGACACTCTTACTGTGCTTTTTATATGTCACCATGTGTGTCTTCAAGACATAACAAATATAAGAAATCTTATGTCAAATGTGTTGATTTGAGTTCTAAATTTAGATTAGATTCAAATCATGGTAAAAATATTCTTTTGTCATGATTTCCATTTGTTTTGGTGTAGGGGTTTTGCATATTTTTCTGGTGTTCTAAGATGTGAATACGAAGTATCTATATCATATAAATTATTTTTGTTTTTGGTGAGTCATTTTTCAGTCATGAAATTACCCCAGTTGGAGTTTTCTTGTCAAAGATACGAGAATGTTTTGCCATTTCCTTCTCCAGCTCATTTTACAGATGAAGAAAATGGGGCAAACAGTATGAAGTGATTTGCCCAGGGTGACACATCTAGTCAATGTCTGGATCAGATTTGCACTCAGGAAGATGAGTCTTTCTGACTATAGACCCAGAGTCCTATTCACTGAGCCACTTAGCTGCCCAAAACAACCTAGAATGTTTATTAGTGGTAATGACAATTAACAAAAAAGATGCAAATGGAGCTCCATAGAATTTAGGAATAAGGGAACCTAGCGTGAGTATGAGTGTATGTGTGTGTATGTGTGTATGAACACACACACATATATATCTGTGTCTTTTGTTTTTTATATTACCATCATTTCCCTCAGTATCCCTTTTCCTTCCTCTTCCAGAGAACCATAATTTGGTGTATATGCAACTCTTTATATTTTACAAAAAAGAGAGATAATGAGATACTGTCATTGGCAATAAAGTTTTTACATACATTAATGGATGATTTATAAATTTTTGGTCTTTGCTCTTTAGGTAATGATTCTGAAGTTGAACTTGACAGGAAGGAGAAAGAGGATGAGCGAGAAAAGGCACCTAAAAGATCACGGACACAGAAGGCAGAGAAAGTCCAAAAAATCTCAGCAGGAAAGGAGACAGTACAATTTTCAGGAGCAAAAAAGCCCATTATAAGTGTGGTTTTGACAGCACATGAAGCCATTCCAGGTAACTCTGACAAAAGGTCAATAGTAAAACTAGAATCTCCTAGCCATGAGTATAACTGATATTGTGTTTTATAATGTGCTTACTGTCCAGTGCTGTGAGATTGCTGGATTATTTCTTTTTAACCAATTTTTCTCTCCTGACAGATAGTTCTTTTTCTTTTGACTTCTTCAGGTGATTTTTGTCGCTCCTAAAAGATGATGAGCCCATTTGGCAGATACTATTTGTTGTGTTGTTTTCTTGTAATTTTCTTTTTAGGCACTGTTTCTTGAGCTCATTATTCACTGAATTTGACCACTTTATTTTTAATAGAGATTCAACCAGTTCTTATATTCTGGGAAATTTTTTTTTTCTCCTTCTGTTCTCATAAAATGAATATCTGTTGGAACAAATACTCATTTCATATTTAAAAATCTTTTCCAAGAAGAGATTTTTAGGTAGATAGTGGCTTATGGTAATTTATGTCTTAAGAATAGATATTTTTCTAACAAGCTAGGGGGATTTTGATCAAACTGAATAGGAAAGAAAGTGTATGACTTTAAGTATAGCTTCAACTTTATATATCCATTTATAGTGATGATGGTGGGAGCTCATCATTTACAGTGAAAGAAAGAAACACTTGAAATTTTAGGGTTAATATAGCTCAGCCTCTGGAGAACACCTCATATAAGAATAGCCCATATTTCTGTAGAAAGCTTATTTTCACATTTCTATAGAAGGTTCATAAAACACTTTCATTAGAACAGTGTAGAATGTGGAAAGATTGCTAGACCCATTTTACCCAACTGAGTAAACTGAGAATCTTAGTGGATAAGTGACTTGCCCCTTGTGATTTGCCAACTCAGCTCCTCTTAATTCCAAGATCATCAACCCTTTGGTGTGTCAGTTAACCTATCTTGTCACATTTCATAGTAGTATTATTCTAGAAATTGAACATTCTAAACAGTATTCCTGTTGTTTTCAATCATTGCAGTAATTTTTTGGAACTTAGGAGGAGACCTATGTAAAAGAGTCAGGCTGATCAGGGATGTTAAAAGCAAGCTGATTTTCTTTGCTATATTTTAATGCCTTTAAGGGAAGACTTCAGGCCTAGCAAGATGTTCAAGAGTGGGAGCAGAATAAAGAGATAAGAATAATAAGTGAAGGATAGTCTTAGCAGCCTCTCAGCCTTAGGTACTGCATTCTGTAAGTATTGAAACTCTAAGGTAGGAATTTCTCCCTTATGGAGAAATTGTTCCTGTATTTTGACACATCCAGTGCCAGCTTTCTGTCTTTCATAGAGAATGTGTGGTAGATAGGATGCAATCCATCTCCTCCACTATGATGCTAATCCAACAATGGTACTAGGAACCAATCCTTCACTCATACATGGACCATTCACAAATCTTGGATCATTCAATCAAGTAAATGTCTACTCTTTGGAAAGATTATAAAACAATCCTTGTCCTCAAGAAACTTAATTTTCTTTGAGAAGAGGCAGCATGGAAAGAAATATATATGAACTCATAAATTTAAATAACTTCAATAAAAATATTGCTAGTTAATAGTGGGGGAGACAGTAGCAACTAGAGGAGCTAGAAGATGTGACATGTAGACTGTGGCAGTAGATTTAAGTGGCAAAGAAAATTAGAGATCCCCAAAAAGAGGAAATTAAGAGAGTATATTTTCTGGATGTGGGGATCAACCTGGGCAAGTGCACAGAGCCAGGAAGGTAAAGTATGCTATGTGTCAAGATGAACCAGGAGGGTTTTTTTCTCCCTATACCAAAGGTTCTGTGAAGAGGGGAGGATTATGCATATAATGCAGGAGAAGTAGATTAGGGCAGGGTTGTGAGAAGTTTTAAATGCCAAATAGAAGAGTGCATTTGGTCCTAGATTTAATAGCCACTGGAGTTTATTGTTAAGGAATGGTGTGACCAGAGCAGAGGCATGCTTTGGGAATGTCACTTTGACAGCAATGTGGAGGGTAGATTAGGGAGAGGAGAGACTTTGGGGAGAAGACGAGTAAAAAAAGGTTATTGTAAAAGTCTAAATAAGAGAGCCAGAGAGCCTGCATTAGTATGGTATTCCTTTGAGAGATGATGTAGAACAATATGATTTGGCCACTGATTTGATATGAGGTGCAGGAGATTGTGAACTTGGGTGCTGGAAAGATGGAAATACTATCAAAAAAAATAGTAATGTGAACAAGTAGAGTGCACTTTGAGGGGAAATGATGAGTTCTCCACTGAACTTACTGAGTGTGAGATGCCTATAGGACATTCTATTAGAAATATCTAATAGGAAGGTAGTTATATGTGGGACTTTTAGGCCAGGCAAAAGATTAGGATGTGTATATAGAGCTGTGTGATGTCTGTGTAAAACGGTCATCCAGAATGTACAGAAAGAAAAGGACATAGCCTTAAGGAAATAAGGGAAGCCTAGGACCATCCAATTACTGGGATAGCCACAAAAATGTTGCTCTAGTGCATCTGTTTTATTTTCCATTTCTGATGTCATTGTTAGGGAAATATCAATTAGCAAGGTTTCATGAATCTGTAAGGCAACTAGACCTTGGATTCAGGAAAACCCAAGTTCAAATCTGGTCTCAAGAACTTACTAGGCTGTGTGATCTTGGACAAATCACCTAACCTCTGTTTGTATCAGTTTCCTTAAATGCAAAATGGGGGGTAATAATAGTTTCTGCCTCCCATGATAAAATAATTGTAAAATGCGTAGAGCAGTGCCTGGTACATAATAGGTATTTAATAAATGCATGTTTCCTACTCTTTTTCTTTTCTTCTTTTTCTGCCTTCTGTCATTCTCTCTGTACCCCCTTTCTTCCTCAAAAAATTGTAAGGGAAGAAGATTCTAGAAAAGGGAAGATGCACAGGCGAGAAGAGGGGAGTATGTGTAGATAATTTACTGAAAGTTGAGGTCCAGAAAATAAGAGAAAATTTTATCATTACAATTTTGTAATGATCAAGAGAAAACAATTCTATAGTTCTTTTAATAGCCAATAGTATGTCTTTGCCTTTTTTTTTCCTTTAGTCCTAACCTATGATTTTATTATTGTCTAGAATTCCCCTTGAGGAAGTACTGTTCATCTATGTAGGTTAGCAATGATTGTGTCACTCACTTATGCAGAATTGCCTGAGGAACTGGGAGTTGAGTTGCTTGCCTGTGATTGAACCTGGACTTGACTGGGACTCTCTAAATATTTGCTGGGTTATCCTACCTCTCATGACCTTGTTTGTTTGGCTAGTTTTTTGTTTTTATGTTTTCTTTTGTTTTTGTTTTTTGTTAATGATTTGGGAGTGAGTGTAATAGGGGAAATCAGTTAACTATTTCCTTTGCTAAGTTTGTGATGATCAGATTGAAGACTTTTATGTAATAAATGTGTCTCTGTATGTTTTATTTGTATCCATTATTGCAAAAGATTATTACATGTCAAAATGAAAAAATATCATGGTAAATTTGCAATCTTACAGAATGTCATCAGTTTAACCCTTTCACTTTAAAGATGAGAACACAACCCTAGAAGGTAAAGTGATTTGCCCAGTGTTACAGGTGGCAAGTGGAAAGAATAGTATGGGAACCTAGATCTCCTGTTACTCATGTCAGTTTTCCTTTATAATACCTGTCAAAGAAACCATCTTAGTGGGTTTTTGTTTTTGGTTAAAACAGGGAAAGATAATAGCAGTAATCTTGGGCTTAACCCTTCGAGAAGTGGTTAAAAATCTCTTGCTTTTCTATTAATCAACTCCCTAAGAAAAAATCTCCAGGACCAGATGGATTTACATGTGAATTTTACCAAACATTCAAGGAACAATTAATCCCAATACTATATAAACTATTCGAAAAAATAGGGAAAGAAGGTGTACTACCAAATTCCTTCTATGACACAGATATGGTGCTGATAGCTAAACCAGGTAGGGAGAAAACTGAGAAAGAAAACTATAGACCCATTTCCCTAATGAATATTGATGCAAAAATTTTAAATAAGATTTTAGCAACAAGATTACAGAAAGTCATCCCCAGGATAATACATCATGA